>JBBUKS010507972.1:0-13699 GCA_038050645.1 Hedychium gardnerianum | reverse complement strand
TCTCATGGCAGGTCACTCCAATGAACTAATTACCATTAACTAGCATCCACATTTAACTCTCGACATCCCAATGTCTCTAGCTAGTAAGGAGCGGCTGCTTGGACAAGCCAAGGAGTATAATTCGTGCTAGTCTCACAGAATCGATGATGTCCAAACTCATTAATTCATCGACTAGGAATTGTTTCAATACATTCATAATTACACATGTAGAAATGCTCACTAGTTGTGATTCAATCATAAGTTATCTCATGCTATGAATTGTATTGTGGACTTTCAGTAAATGAGTTTAAGATCCAATCATGCACATAAAAAATATGTATTCAATTAGTACAAATCAGTACAAAATATTTATTTATCCAATAAATAAGTACAAATCATAAGGCTATTGCCTTAGGACACCTCTCAAATATAACAGTTTCAGCATAGGAACTCAGAATGAGTCCATGACTCCACTGTACTGATGGTCTAGACATCAGTAGCATCCTCAACATGCTTGGGAGGTTTCTAGGTCAAGAATTGAGACAAATTTAGCATGGTCAAGTAGAACAACATCTTTTATTGTCACCGCTTGAAGTTCAACCCAATGAACTTCTTTGCCCTTTCCCCATGATTGATTGGAGCATTTTCAATCGAGGAGGAGGGGACCTTCACACATTGAACCTATTGTATCTCAATCGTTTCTTTAGCCATCTCAACATAACATATCTGTTTTAAGATTGTTGGGTAATCTCGTTGCCAAAGATATCATGGAAATTTTCTGAATTAAAAATAATAGAATTTCAATTTCAGATTTATCTATCAAGATGACCTGAGTTGATAATCTCAAGTTGCCAAGCAGGGAAGAATGAGTTGCTTGGGATGGCTGAGTTGCCCGGAAGATTGGGATGCCTTGTATGGCCGAGCTGAGTTGGCATATAGCACAGTGTCAAGCTGCCTTGGCTAAGATGCCGAGTGCTGAGCTACAAAGTGTCGAGCTGCCTTGGTCGAGCTATTGAGGTCGAGCTACCGAACTACCTTGGCCTTGTTGTCGAGTGCCAAGCTTCCTTGGTCAAGCTGTCGAGGTCGAGCTGCAGAGTGTCGAGCTATCGAGCTCGAGCTGCTAAGGCTGAGCTGTCGAGGCTGAGCTACCTTAGATAGGAACATTGAGTACTAAGGAAGTAATCCCGAGTTCGAGAGGGTTTCCGAGTGTACAAAAATAGAGAAGATGATGTAGGACCGGGAAGTAGCGATAAACGCGGGGGTGGGGGGATATCGCTCATTTGAAAAACATCTTTTACTCAAACACAAATTGAGATATGCAGCGGAAAACTAAAACAAGACAAGGACTCGGGCGGTTTACTTGGTTCGTAGTCCAGCAACAAGTACTCCAAGGTCTATGATCCCTTGGACCGTTTCGGATAAAAAATTCACTAAATACCTCCTTTCGAAAACTTTCGATAAGGAGAGAAATTGTTATAATATGTAGGGGATAATAATAATTTACTAACCCCTAATGAAATGCAATAAAAAGATTACTGACAATAAAAGATGCAGAATATAGTCGTAGGTTGTTGGACAGCTTCTCAGAGTAGCAATATCAGCACTTCACGAATTGAGCAACAGAAGAGGATGAGAGTGTTATGACCCTTGCAAGCTAGAGGGGGATGAATAGTTTCGATCACTTCTCATCGTTGCTTTATGCTCATCGTTGAATGTCCAGAGGAATACTTGAATCAACTTTGACGCCACATGCATAACACTTGGATTTTACTTGGTATACGCCTCCTTGAGGTGACTAATCCAAGGGTCACTCCTCGCTAACAACTTTCACTAAGAACTTCCTCCTTCTCGGAAACTTTTTAGAGGCGGAGAAACCTCTTACAAGATTGAGCACAAGAATACAACAAGAAACACAAATACACAAGCAAATGAGAGTAAACAACTTTACATATGAAATCTTTGCTTTGTTTGCTTCTTTGTCGCTTTGGATAGCCTTTTGATGGTTGAAAATATAGCAACATTTCAACTCTAAACCCTCAAGAACTGGCGGCTTCAAATCTCCATGAAAACCCCTTTTCTAGGGTTACTTTCGGGCTAAAAAATATCTCCCAATTGATTGACCTTACTCCCAATCGATTGGCCTTACTCTCAATCGATTGTCACATCAAATCTGACCATTCAAACCTGCAGAATGACTCTGTTTTGCCTGACCAATCGATTGATGAGTCATACCAATCAATTATCGGATGTCAATCAATTCTGCATCCTTCTGTTCGCTTGAGAAAGCACAACTAATTGATTGTCTCAATCGATTGCTATGAGCCAATTGATTACCTCAATCGATTTCGAACTTTTCTATTCGCTGAAGAAATTATTGTCAATCGATTGCTCTAATCGATTCCATTACTTTCTATTTTCTTGTGAAACCTCTTTCAATCGATCGTCTAATCGATTTGACAAGCTTCTATTTAATTGCACCAATTGATAAGGCCAATCGATTGCACCAATCAATTGCACCAATCGATTGTCCAACCCTAAACAATGAATTTCAGGTTTACGATTTACCAATCGATTGGTGAATCTATCAATCGATTGCTAACCCTAATTTCAGTCTTTTCAAGTCTGAATTTAGGTCTTGCCTGATATCTTGTGGACTTCAATCTATCAGGACTTTTTTTTGCCCAACATCTAATCATCTTTGACTTATTGGGACTTTTTCGTTGCCTAGCATCCGGTCAACCTTGACTTGTCAGAGCTTCTTCACCAAGTGTCTGATCCTCTGTGACCCACTTGGACTTAACAAAATTTCCAACTAGGTCTTCCACTGCCTAACCTTGCTAAGATTTTCATTGTCACTAAGTGTCCAATCATCCTTTGATCCACTTGAACTTTTCTCTTGTGTTAAGTATCTAGTCCTTCATGACCCACTTAGACTTCTCTTTTGCCAACTTCCCATTGGACTTCTGATACTGTCATATATCCGGTCAATTTTTACCTACTTGACTTCTCACTCACATATTATCAAATATCGAAACTCAAGCTCGAGCCAATCCGAGCTTGGTCAACCTTGACCCGAGGTCGATTGCACCAATAATCTCCCCCTTTTTGATGATTGATAATATATTTAAGTTAGGCTAACTCATTAGTCTTAACTTCCATCTTCTTATGCCAAAGCATGAATGAAGGTTTACTAACTTAAGACTTACATTCTCCCCTTTTGACACATATCAAATTTTTTTTACGAAATTTCATTCATCTTGACCTTCCAACGTCCAGTGGAGGTTCTCTACCTCCCATTGTCTCTAATATTCCACCTTGAACATTCACTTCTTCACCTTTCATATCCAATTCATGTCTTTAAGGTGTGTCTCCCCCTCAAAGCATACTCTAACTTCTATTATTGCACCAACAATGATTTGGAGTTCCTAAACCTTTAGGAAATCCAAAAATCTAAGACTCGAGGTTAAAAATTCAACCTTGAATCTAAACTTCCTCCTCAATTCCACATTAGTCCCCTTTAGTCATTCCATTCTGATTTTCATCAAGAAAATTATCTTTGAATGCTCATCTAAGCACCTCAGAGGGTTATGAATAGTTAAGTTATATAAACGTGGCTTAACCGACTAAAATAAACTCATTTCAGCTAAAATCTATAGCTTCCAATCGATTGGTATTAGTTACCAATCGATTGCTGCCTGTCTCAATCAATTGGTATGAGCTACCAATCGATTGTTGCACGTTCCAATCAATTGGTAACAATTACCAATCGATTGATGTGCTTGAAATTTTAGATTCAATTTCAGATCAAATTTCAAAATTTCATAAATATTTCTACGATTTTCAAAAAATAATGAAATTTCATGTAGACATTACTTATGTCACATACTATCATGAAAAAATTTATTTTCTATGAAAATATTTTTTATTTTTAAATAATGATACAAAATTGAAAACCATTGAAAACTTTAATGTTTCACTTTACTTTGTATATAACTACTCAATGGTGATTTTTATCAACAAATAGACTTCACCAAGGTTTGCCAAAACATTTTAAAAATTATTTTCAAAACCAATTTCCAGCCATGGTCTATGGGATAAATGCAGATGACTTGCACATTAGTTTTCCTCATAATTGACAAACACAAAATTCATTTATTTTGATGAAACTAAAACTCAAATTGATGCACTAAGTCAATATTTTGAGTTTTGTTCATCCTTTTAACATCTCACTTGTATCTAATGTGTCTCAATGCACATACAAGTTAAAACTATGATTCTTGTGAGATGTAAAATAGGTTTTCCCTAAACTAAGGTATTTCTAACTAGACATTCTAAATTTGATTATCCTACCTAGGATGTCAACCAATATCATTTTTCCTTAATCACAAAGAATTTGACATAATGCATGTAAGTGAGTATGACATACATCAAATGCATACTTTCAAAAGAAAGACTATCATAACCGAATGATGCATGTATGACATGACATGGATCAAATAGCAAGATGTAATATCCAGTGTTATGATGTCATGACATTTAATATGGTATACAATCATGGTATTTATGACTCATTAGAAATACTTAAATTGTCCATCTAAGTGTTATCATTATGCCAAATACTCGATATGACATAAGTGGTCTATCTCCATCGAATGTGCCAAAAAACCACACTTTGTACACTTCACGATTTTATCCTATGTTGTCAATTTGTTTTTAATCAACTTAAGAACTAAATTTATATTGGCATACTATAAACCCATCAAGGATAAAAATCAACTTCTCATTTTCAATATATTACAATACCTTGGAAATGCTCTAAAATGTCAACTTCACCATGATTGGGTTAACTACCCTTCCAATTAGGGTTGGTACACCTCATACCCATCTAGTGTGAAGAGATCACACTCTTATGAACCAATTATCTATTAGCGCTCCTTGGGTGCACTAGGTACTTATTAGGAATAACCTCCCTAGATACCTTCTTAATGACTTTCCTAGACTTCTTAGAAGGCTTAGTCATGCTAGTCTCCTCAAGGTTAACCCTAGGGATAGCCTCCCTTGTAGCCTTGACTTGACTCATAGACATAGGGTTAGTTTCATAATTATATGAAACTCTATAGTATGATGTCATACTTTCCTTGAACTTAGGTTTGTATCCTAAATCTTTCTTGCCCATGGATGACTCTTGTCTTCCTAAACCTAGGTTTTGTTTCTTAAACCTTTTAACATTATTTGTCATTTTCTCTAGGGTTTCCTCTAATTTATCAAGTCTTAACCTCAAAACTTGATTCTCAATACTTAAATCCTCAAATTTTGATTTTTTCACTATTGCCTTGGACATTTCTTTTCCTAGATATGTGTCTAATTTTCTTATAGTTTTTGCCTAGATTATTTTCTATCTTCCTATCTTTATGTAAGATTGTTCTAGCATAATATAACCTAAAATTATCCTTGGATTTTTCATACATCTTATTTTCATGATAACTAGCACTAAGATGATAAAATTTATTTTCAGCATGCTTTTTTATCATGGCTTAAGGGAATTGTATTATTAAATGATACCTTGGGTTTGCTCTTGAGAGCTCTCCCTTGATTTGAATTTTTTCTCTTATTTTTTCCTTACAGTCTCCCCTTTGGACATTGATTTCTATAATGTCCATTTTGGTTGCATGAGAAGCACACAATGTGCTCTTTGCCCTTTCGTATCATGGGGCAAATATCTCTTGATTTCTCCTTCACCTTGGGTGTCACTTGAGCCTTATTCTTCATTAATTTGGGACACTTTCTTTTATAGTGTTCTCTTTCTCTACACTCAAAACATAATATATGATCTTTATTTTTAATACACAAATTTGTTATACCTTCATGAGTTGAGCTCTCCATTCTTGTCGAGGTGACACAATCTTCCTTATTGGCTCCTGATGTTGATGCATCCTCTCAGTCTGGTGTCAATGGTCTCTCCCCCTCAATCCTTGAGGTGGATCCTTCTTCAATTTCATCCTTGGATGTTGAGCACCTCCCAACCTACGAATCCTCAAATTCTTGATCCAATGAGTCTCCCTCTTTTGATTTATTTTCACTTGGCGTTGAGGTTGGATTTTCATGGAGCTTGGCCAACTTGTTCCATAACTCCTTGGCATCTTAGTATGCTCCTATCTTACCAAAATCTCATTAGGAAAAATATTAACTAGTAATCTAGTTACCTTTTCATTTGCCATAGACTTTTGACCTTGTTCCTCACTCCATTTGCTCCTCCGAAGAAGTTTTCCTTTTGTATTTCTTGGAGCTTCAAATCATTCAATTAGAGCAAACCATTGCTCTATATCCATCATAAGGAAGTATTTCATTCTTGACTTCCAATGGTCGAATCCTCCCAATTCAAAGGTGGAGGTGCTCGAATGTCATATCCAAGTTCGTCCCGGGGTTCCATTTGTAAAGTTGAGATCATTCGATGATTAGTCCTTTGACTTATTAATATTTGAGGGCTTCAAATTTCAACTTCTTCTTCTTCCTCTAACTAGTGCTTCTTTCAGCGATTAGTCCGATGAAGAGCGGTCTCGCTCTGATATCACTCGTTATGACCCTTGCGAGCTAGAGGGGAGGTGAATAGCTTCGATCACCTCTCATCGTTGCTTTGCTGTTAAATAAGCAGCGAAACATTTGAATCAACTTTGATGCCACATACACAACACTTGGATTTTACTTGGTATTCGTCTCCTTGAGGCGACTAATCCAAGGGTCCACTATTCGCTCACAACTTTTATTAAAAACTTCCTCCTTCTCGGAAACCTTCTAGAGGCGGAGAAGTCTCTTACAAGCTTGAACACAAAAATACAACAAGAAACACAAATATACAAGCAAATGAGAGTAAAACAACTTTACATATGAGATCATTGCTTTGTTTGCTTCTTTGTCACTTTGGATAGCCTCTTGATGGTTAGAAATGCAACAACACTTCAACTCTAACCCCTCAAGAACTGGCGGCTTCGAATCTCCATGAAAATCCCTTTTCTAGTGTTGATTTCGAGTTGAAAAACATCTCCCAATCGATTGGCCTTACTCCCAATCGATTGTCATGCCATATCCGACCATTCAAACATGTAGAATGATTCTTTTTTGCCTGACCAATCGATTAGTGAGTCATATCAATCAATTACCGAATGACAATCGATTCCACATTCTTCTGTTCGCTCGAGAAAACACAGCTAATCGATTGCCTCAATCAATTGCTATAAGCCAATCAATTTCACATCTTTCTGTTTTCTCATAAAATCTCTGCCAATCAATTTGGCAAGCTTTTGTTCACCTGAAAAGCTTAGGCCAATCAATTGCACAAATCTATTGCCCGACCCTAAACTCTGAATTTCAGGTTTAGGGTTTAATGATTGCTAACCCTAATTTCAGCCTTTTTCAAGTTTGAATTTGAATCTTGCCTGATATCCAGTTGACCTCAACATATTAGGACTTCCTTTGCCCAACATCCAGTCATTCCCTAGCATCCGGTCAACCTTGACCTGCCAGGATTTCTTCACCAAATGTCTGATTTGCCTACTTTTTAACTAGACCTTCCACTGTCTAGCCTTGCTAGGACTTCTATTGTCACTAAGTGTTCAGTCACCCTTTGACCCAGTAAGATTTTCCTCTTGTGCTAAGTGTCCGGTCCTCTGTAACCCACTTAGACTTCTCTCTTGCCAACTTTTCGTTAGACTTCTGACATCATCAAGTATCTGGTCAATCTTGACCTACGTAACTTTTCACTCATATATTGTCAAATATATAAACCTAAGCTTGAGCCAACCCGAGCTTGGTCAACCATGAACTTGAGGTCGATTGCACCAACAAAGAGAAGATTGATTGCTCAGCCTCGGATCTCGAGGATTCTTTTATAAACTTTTCAATCGGTTGACCGAACCTTTTTCCGATCGACTGATCTCCAGAAACTACCCAGGTTCACATCCACATTCACGATTTACCTAGATCATATCTTCCATGAAATCTAGCTTATCGGTCGATCGACCTGATCGGTCGACTAAACATCAAAATTTTGTTTGTTGCTCGATCTGATCTTATCTGATATGTGCTTACCATATGTATTCGATCGACCAACCCCATAATCGATCGACTGACTCTTGAGTTGCCTTTGTTAACTTCTTCGATCTCATTCGATCTCTGGTTACCAAATGTGATCAGTCGATTGAACACTTATTTCCTTATTTGCTTAGATTTGATTCTGATCTGTTCATATCTGCCTAGATCGATCGACCGAACCCTTCGGTCAACCCGAATTTTATTTTTCTGCAAAACAAAGTTAGCACAACAAGAATTATAATAAAGATCCTACAAAACAGAGTTAGAAACAGATATGATTATGCATGAATGAGTCTGATAATTAGGACTATCTAATCTCAACTTAGAAACCTTCGTTAGTTTCTTCAGTCGAATCAACGCCTAAGGATATCCCAACTGGGATGCGTCCTTATCGCCTTCCATAACTGAAATGCCTCTCCAAGATTTACCTTACTTACCTGCCAAACATCTGGTCTAACTGATCTATTTGGACTTCTTCTTTTGCTTAGTGTTTGATCGACCTGATCCACTAAGACTTTCCTACAACACTGAATTAACACAATAAATATAAATAGTAA
Source organism: Hedychium gardnerianum (assembly GCA_038050645.1). NCBI lineage: Eukaryota > Viridiplantae > Streptophyta > Magnoliopsida > Zingiberales > Zingiberaceae > Hedychium > Hedychium gardnerianum. The sequence continues at coordinate 5,075 of JBBUKS010507972.1, read as the reverse complement.
AGTAAAATAGTGTTAGCAACATTCAAAATATGCTGGTCCGGTCAACCGTGTGCAGTCATCCACTAAGACTTTCGGTCATATTTGCTTGGAGTTTACTTCTTCAAGACTTCTCACTACCTAGGGTTTACTCCTCTAGATTTTTTCTTTTTTTTTGGAGTTTACTCCTTTAAGACTTCTCATTACCTAAAGTTTACTCCCTTAGAATTTTTCTCTTACTTGGAGTTCACTCCTTCAAAACTTCTCACTACCTAAAGTTCATTCCCTTAGAATTTTCCTCTTGCCAAGCATTCAATCACTTTGACTTACCTGAACTTTTCCTTTACCTAGGTCAACCTTGATTGTCAGGACTTCTCCCTTTGCCTATGTCAACCTGACATATTAGGACTTCTACCTTGTTAGTCATCTGGTCAATCTTGACTAGACTCCATTAAATATATTGTCAAAAAAATATTAAAACTTGGAGGTTGATTGCACCAACAGTCGAGGCCTACGTTTAATGCAATTTTCTTTAAATAGATTTGTCCCCTCAGTTTAGAAGTCACGACGGAAGTCTATTTCCCATGATACAATGATAAAAACTGCTATCACCACCAAACACTGGTCGGTCGTGGCGAATTGAAAAAGTATTCGATTGCTATCATAGGTAGACTATCTAGCGAAGATGCACAACAAAGAGGAAGAAATGAGGGGGAATAAAGTGGATGGAGATTTCTTTGCTTCTAGCGTTATCTCTTGATCTTGGTCATAATCTCCGTATATAGACCCTTGCGGCATTCAAATGGACTAATTAAAGCATTTACTACCATCAACCCGTCCGGCTGAAAATGTCCGAAGGTTACGGATTCTCCATTAATCATCAATTAATGTATTTGTTACATTTGAGCAGCAAGTAAAAGGATTCGGGTGGCAAAACATTGGTTCATTCACTTGAGTAAATTTTGCCCCAATCGATCTGACATTCGACGTGCATAGGTCATGCTCGCAAATAAGTCAACTTGGTTCAGTGCAATCTGAGTCCTGGATTTACAACCCCTACGGGCTCACGCGTGAGAGAGACTCTCTCCATGCATTTGTTAACAACATCTATACTTGTGACGTAATATAAACCAACCAAAATGTCTTGAATTGTTCAATGTGAAACTAAAATCTCATTCACAATTAAGTCTCTTTCCTCTCCATCTTTTTTTCATTTACATATATCCAACAACTATGTCCTCTATCAATATACGAGGTTTCTCCGCCTCCGAAATATTATTCGGGAGGAGAACATTATTTGATTGTCTATCCAACTACGATCCAAAAAATTATAGACCTTAGAGTAATAATCGTTGAACTTAGAACTAAATAAATCATTGTTTCTGAATCTCTATTACTTTTCCATTGCACTGATCTGATTTATTTTTGAAAAGAAAAAATAGTTTTTAAAAGCTTAATATTCACCTCTCCTTCTATTGCTTTTCCGGTCCTACAACAGGAAGTCCACCTTGCTTATTTCTTGAGCTTTTACCAGCACCTGTGCTTCCGGCACGACATTGCCGCTATTCTCCTATCTCAAACTACCTCATTCACAATCCATAATTGCGGCCCTTTGCTCTTGCTGCTACTTGATGGTTTCACAGTCACTTGTGTGATGCCCCACCCTTCTACACTGCATACAGAATTTTAACACGGATTCAAAGTGGAGATTCGGTAGCTCCCTCTGCACCATTTGGTAGTGTTACGGTCCTCATTAACACTGATTGTAAAATTTTTTATTGAAAATAATCATTCTAAAAATGATAATCGTTTAGATAATTATCATTGTGGATGTAGATACACGAGCTACGGTTGTATGTTAGACAATTAAAGGGCTCATCAAGATAGTCTCACATGTAGGGATGCTGCTGTACACTGACCAATTCACAAAGAGCAGAAGCCGCATCAGCTATGCACGGGTTCTGGTGGAGGACAGCATTGCAAAGGAAGGTGTGATTTGGCACTTGAATGAAGGTGTGACTTTCTCCTACACAATCTACCCATGAACATGTTTATCAAAGTACAATGATTATGATAGAAATTTCGGAACTCTTGACATTTGAAGATCCTCCTAAATTTTTTTAGAGTATATAGTACCCTAAACCACTAGGCATAAGGGAGTTTATTAGTGAGTTAATTTTTCTCTTGTGATTTTTTATCTATAATCCTTTAACAAATTTTTTATGTAAATGAGTGTGTTTTTTATTTTACTTTATTTCACTATTGTGGTATTTATTATCACTTGACAATAGAGTGTTAATAGTTCCATCAAATGCCGCAAGTATCTTATTATGTAATCTAAGTCTAAACAAAAGTTATTATCACGTATGGAAAAGAACTATTGAAGATCTACTATTTGGTAAAGTCGAAAGATAAAAATGAATTTGATTACTAATACACAATCAAATATGTAAGCGTATGTGATTATGAATAGATAAACATACTTATTATTATATAGAAGAGATTTATGAACATATATTGTGCAGGGAGTTAGATGACCTTTATGTCAGTGCCCGGTTAATGATGTAATGATTAAGTCTTTCAATGAATAATCATGAGATCTGAGATTCGAATCTCAACTACGATGTATTATAGAAATTTTTTCTTCTAATGAGAAGCGGGCCTAAAAATATTAATTATTTGGATAGACTTCTGTTAGCACTTTCCGATTTACCCTGATGATCGATAAAATTTTTTTATCGAACCCGATTGATTATCTCAAAATGACGTAATTCAATCTGATTAATTATTTTTTTAGACTTTATGCCAAGAAAATAACAAAAAATTATCTTGTACGTAATAAAAACAAAAACTTGTTGACTTAAAATCAATCAAATCAAATCAACCCAACCTAACCACTTACCATTTTAAGACATGAGGTTATAAATTTTTTACATGATTAATTTAGATATTTAAAAGTCAAATTTTTATTGTGGTGCATTATATAAAAAAAATTCGATAACTCTAAATATGTTAATTATTTAGATGGACGTTCATGAATATTTTTTAATTTTTTTAATAATTAATAAAAAATTTATGAAACTAAATAATAAAAATTTAGTTTCTTTTCATTTTATTTTTCATATAAGAAGTTAATTACTTGAAAAATAATAAAAATCAACCAAAATAGTTTGCTCACTTGGCTCAATTATTCTATCTATCCTAAATTGACTTTGAATGCATTATTATCATAAATAACGTCTATTTATCAATCAAAATAATTTATCAATCACATGTAAATAAATATTAATTAATAGTAAATATATAATAACAAAACGCAATACAATTATATAAATATATAACACTTTTTATTTAATAAGGCCATCTAAATTAGCAATTACCTTTGTTGCCGAGATAGACTGTTTTCTAAATCAACTCCGAGCAATTGATTCAAAATCGAATAGATCAATTAAATCAAGATTAAATAAATTTAAAAAAGTAAATTAATTGAATCAATATATTTTTAATAAAAATTAAACAAATCAAATTAATAAAATATTAATTAATTTGGATGAAAATGGAATTAACTAAACTGTGATTTGATTTTAAAAAATAATGTTAATTTTTAAAAATTAATATTACAATGATGTTAATTCAAAAATCATCATCACGTGCTGATACAACACATTTAAAAACTAACATCATAAGATGCAACCACGATTTAATATAATTTGATTGATAATATTAATTAATTTGATTTAATTAAATTAAAAATTTTAAAATCAAATTATTCAAAATAATTAATATTTTAAAAAATTAAAATTTTAAAATAATTAAATCAAACTTTTAAATTTAATCGATTAATTTGATTTAATTAAATATTCACTCACTCCTAATAACTGAACATAATACATAACGGCTCCTCCAATTTCTACTTAGCAACTACTATACTGCATTTTATAATTATATCATGAATATATTTATCTAATTCAGTTTAATTTTAAAAAACAAAGATAGCAAAATATATTAAGGAAAATCCATGATTTGTAGGTAATTTCTAAGTACTAATTTGACACTGAATAGGATAGTAATTATTATGTGGATTAACAAGAAGAGAGAATTAAAAAGAAAATAAGAAAAAAAATCTCCAAAAATAAAGATAAATCCAAGTTTTATATAAAAAAAATAGAAATATTATTAAGAATAGAGGATAATCTTTCAAATAGTTAACAAGATGTTTATATAGAGACCAACTATAATTCATAAATATTAAAAATATTTTAAAAAATCTAAATTTAAAAAAATGACTAAAAATAATAAAAACTATGTTCGGAATCTTCTAAAAAAGATTTAAATGATATTTTTAATTTGTAATTGGACAATTATGAATTCTTTGATAATAAATATAAATTTTTAAATTCTACACGCATAAATATAAATAAAATCTAATTTTGACTATCGAATTAAAAATTATGACTGATTAAAAATTATGCAGTCTTTAAAAGGTCTAAATTCGATTTTGCATCATAATTGAAATCAATAAGCTTACCTATGTAATATATATATATATAATTTTGATATCGTGCATATTGAAAAAAAAATTGATTTAAAACTTTTTGTGTGCTAAATACTATAACTCAATCTTTAAACCTTAAAGATAAGGTTTCATTGGCACAATCAGTTACTTAAAAAAATATAAACAAAAAAAATGATCCAAACCCCTGGATATATCTAGACGTATGAATTCTATGAGGGTTGTCCATGTCGTCCATAGAACGAATGTGCATGCTATCAACATTCAATGGGTATATATATATATATATATATAATTGTGATAACCTACATATCCGTTCTATGAGTGTCATGAATGACTCTCATATAATATATATGTCTGGATCATTTTTTTTTAATTTTTTTTTAAATAACTAGTTGAGCCAATAAAATTTTATTTTTAGGGTTTAGGGATTGAGTTATAGTATTAAGCAAAAAAAAAAATCAAATTGAAAATTTTCAAAAAAAATTGAGTGTGCACGAAGTATGTGGGATAAGATGTGCAGGTATCAAAATTATATATATATAGTTGGCATATATTTTAAATCAAAATAATTTTATCGGTTGAA
>JBBUKS010507961.1:0-13699 GCA_038050645.1 Hedychium gardnerianum | reverse complement strand
TGATTTACCTCCTCCGTGTTAGTCCTGGGACGGACTGGCGGGGGCGCTGGGGGCGAGCGTTTCGCCTTTTGCCACAAAGAAGGATATGTTATATTATATGCAAATGTGATACTGCACAGTATCTCTCTTTGATCTTTACAGGTTAAATGATTCATTTCTAAGGTTATGAAACATAGGAAGGAGGAACTTGACTGTCCCCTTCTCCCTTTGCCTTGTATAGATTCTCCACCATATTATTTATACTCATGAAAATTCTCAAAACTTAGAATTAGAAGTATTAATAAAATTAAACTAAATAAGTTGGTTTCTACATTTTTCCCAATACATTTTATGGATAGACTGGGGATATTTTGTTTAAATAATTGACAGATAACAATGACACTAAAAATTCAACATTTAACTTTTAATAAACTAGGCGAGTCATATTAATCCGTAGATAAAGTGTTGGTTGGTTTTTCTTATGTTTTCCCATAAAACTCTAAGAGACTTAGCAGTGTGTTAACTTTTAAACTGATATTCGTTTTAAAATGTGCACAGGTGGATGGCTGCTACGTTGATTGACTTCTACATTAATGTCTTTGCTATATCAGTAAGTATGCCATCTATGAATTTTCATGGTATTTGTGCCAATCAGTTTGCATTTGGATGCAGATATCTATGCTTAAAGTTTTCATCCATGATTCAGATTTTCATTGTTGATCTTTAGGACCATTTCTAGATCCATTGTAGGGGAGTTTTATCATGGTCATAAGATAATTCATCTCTTGAAGTTATTACTTTGACCTGCCTCGCAATACACCAATTATTTTTGCTTTATTTTCTTGGTTCATAGTTGTACAATATAGTTGGCCACATGATCCTTGGGTACTGATTGTGATAATGAAAATTTTCAGAGCTTCTTAGTATGTTGGTTGTGGTTGTTTCAACTGATTCATAGGATTCAGTCAAATTGGATGGTGGTAGCAATGCCCTGTTTTCCTAGTTGAATTGATTTGGCATGCCTACTCGAAGAGTCATAAACAAGAGCTTACTGATTCTTTATTCCAACCACCTGCAACAACTACATTGTTCACTTGTAATCCTTTGATTTTCTATCAACAAAACATTTCTGTTCACGGTTCACCCAAAGTTTCTGCCTTCGAAATTTTCCTGTTTTGGTATTTTAGCAAGTGGCCTTTGTACACTTAGAGAAAGGAAAATATAGTTAACCCTGCACCTGCAAGAGGTGCGGAGGTGTTTCTCACATGCATTCGATAAGTACCTTTGATTTTGGGTCCTTGGGCCAAGACGAAACATTATTTTTTTGTGTCAAGTTAAACATTCATCCTTCATGGTGAAGAGAAATAGGGGGATTCTGTATGATTTGGATGAGAAAACAACAGTGTGACTATGTATCAAGTGCATCTTGCTGAAATCAAGTATGAGCCATGCCTCTGGACATGACATTGGCATTGATGGAATCACTCGAGCAAGGCCCACTTATATCCTTTCTCTCCTCTATGTATACCTCAATATTTCCCTCTTGTGCCAAGTTACATAATCTCTTCATCTTTCAGAAATTTTCATAAACTCCTTAACTTTTCATTTATTATTTGCAGAGTTAAATGTCGAATTTCATTTGGTATAGATTCCTTATAAACATGTAATTGATTGCCTATTTATTTTGTTTATCTTTTGTCTGTTTTGGCTAAACAGTTAGATCCTAGTTGGCAGTATTCATGATCGATAGATCAGATAATCCACTATGATTGTATCAATGACAATTAATGGCTCGCATGACCTCAAGACTTGGCAAATAGAAACTACATGTAGAGAGATGTGTGCTTCTAATTTAAAGCTTGACACAAAGAGTCAACCTGTTGCAAGTTAAGAAGTGTGATTATTCAAGAAAGGAGCATTTGAGCTTTCCATCTGATGATGGCTGTTGAGATGATGTGGAGCATGATCTATATTTGATAGCCATGCTTCTCTCATTTTAGATCGCATAATGAGCTAGAGAGACACATGCCTAAGAAATTGATGATTGCAACACTAGTATCAACGAACCGAATCTCACTGTAATGGTAGAAATGCTTTTCAAAAATGCTTGCATATGAATCAATGCTGAGGGTGATTCTCCTAGACCATATCCAGCCACTACTAAGTCCCAGAGCTTTGTAGTTTCTTACCTTCACTCAATACTGGCACGTACTGGCATTGAGGTTGTAATTGTCCAGTCTGAGATCTAACAGCTTAAGATTCACCTTTATTCTAGATGTAACTTATGCTATATAGTTATTTGTCTAATATGTTTGGAAAGATCTAACTCTATTAGTATATCACATTATTCATGAGCATGTGTTAATCAAATAGTATATGGAGCTTTCTTGTTGGTTTAAATTGAATAACAAAAAACTTATCCAAGCTTTTGTACAGGTATGGGTTGTTCATAAGGAGCCAACATGGATATCTGCATTTATTTGGATTTGCTTGCTGATTTGCTTTGGCAGGTAATTTATATGGTACAAAAGAAGCATATATTATGTTTCCATTGCTCGATTTCTTGATTTCATTGCATGTTCAGCTTCTAGAGTTATTGCATCTAGACAACTTAATTTGAGGTGAAGACGTGAGTGCTAGAGAGAGACCAAAGGAAAACTTTCTGCTTTTAGATTTTCAGGGTGTTGGGCAAGGAATTCACTTCCCAAATGACTGTATTTGCAAGTATTTTAGTCCTCGACATGCATCACTGATCGATTATTGTCGACCCTTCTGCTCCAGCATCACAACGTGTGCTTATATCACCATACAACTTTTTCGGCTCTCCTTGCAAGAACCAATGTACAAGGTTTTATCTGACACTCAAGCCAAACATGGAAGTACATCATCCACAAAGTAATGTTCAAATGCCTCTAGGTAGGTTACTTAAATTGTTTCTCTTCATTTAAATTTGTGATTTGCTGATCGATAAAACTGCTCGGTGCCATCTTCGGCTATATCTATCTGCATCTTTACAGGTACAAAGAATAGCCACATCTTACTGGATTCCACCACTTCAGCTGCTGTTGCAAAATTAATTAACGTTTATCTTCTTTCATTAAATATGAGATCATAAGTTGTAATAGCATTCATGATCCTGAATTGATCACTGTTTCGATAAAAACTTCAACGATAACTTCTCTATGACTGCATAACAGGAGCATTCAACAGATTCTTGAATTTCTTTGGTATATATATGCACTTTTACTCACTGCTGTTATGAGAGCAATATGAATCGAACTATTAGTTCAGTGCCAAAATCCTTGACTATTTTTTAATAACATAGTCAATATATTCATAGTAGTCGAGTCAGATCATTCATGAATCGTCTCATATGATATGCTATAATTCACATGTAAAATGATATAGGTTTTACATATGAATGGGGAATGAAGAGAATCATGCCGGACTTAGCTTCATTTGAAAGTCAACTATGTGGTAACACAAAGTTGACAATACATGTCGTTAGATCGATATGTAGAATGACAATAATGTTGGAATAAATGGTGACTAACCCGGCCATGTCGTATCAAAGGCACCTTTCATTTGTCAATGATGAGTTTTAATGTCAAGAGAAATTTCTATTATTCATATCAATTCAATTGTTAATTAATTTTTTTGTACCATCATTGATGTAAGATACTATACTATTATACTATTAAACGAAGCATTATATTACTTAATCATAATTCAAGATCTATCAAATTAATTCATAATACGAATCTTGACTGAGGAAATAGTGCACTTTGACATGTCTTCTGAGGAAATAGGCACCCCACAAAATCATCTACCTATTAATAAGCCCCTTAATGTTCAAGTCTCATCTCTTATTTTCAAACTCTCCAAGTTAGCTGGAAACTCGACTTCTTAGAGAAATTTCTATTGTATTTTTGTTACAGAGATCTTCAGAAGTATCGAATTCTCCGCATATGCAATTCCTCCATTGTGTGAATGAAGCAAATAACTACAACAACTTATAATATCAATCTGGATCTGTAATCACCAAAGAGTTAGACTTTAGCAGGAAATGAAGCATAATAATATTAGAGTGGTTGTGCTTAGACTGAATCTAGTTTCTCCCATTTCCACCTCATTATGTTGACCTAAGTTAGATGATTGTGTCTGTATCTGTTTAAAAACACAAATGACAGTTGACTTCCTTGATGTTGATAGTTGAAAACATTTCAACTTTTTAGGTGTCACCATTCATTAAAATACTGTAGACCCTAGTGAAAATTAATTTCATTGTCCTGTCAATCTTACTGTTGTTTGAGTCATCCTTTGTACTTAAAGCCAGTTTTAAAAGCAATAATTAGGGTGGTCCAGTTCCTCTTGGGTGCTGCATCTAACAATTGAGATCTGAAATGGAGATTGTTAATTGCATTGGTTTCAAGAACTCATGAAGATTAGTTAACTCTATTATATCTGTTAAGATTCTTTGATCTCATCACTAGTTTTCCCGTGTGTTTGCTTGTTGTAATAGGTTTCTCGCTCGAGCATATATAGAATCGAACCAGCCTTTGCTCCTGATAACAGATAAGGTTTAGGCTTTTAGGGTTACAAGCAACTTGCCAATATATTTAACTCGGATAGTTCAACTATTTCAATGTTTTCGCTATTTGATGGTTACATGAGCTAAATCCACCATTAGATTAATGTCCTACTCTTCGTATCCTACACGATAGCTAGTATTAGTTTGCGATTTACATCATGTACTATAGTTGACTAGATAAATAAATAACTATATTTTCAGTGTCTTTTCTAGGGTTTAACTTGATCCAGTTGAGCCACCTTGATCTCATGTTCAGCATTAACTCTATATTAAATCCCATGGTGGCCTGATAAGAATATGACAGTTTGATTACTGATTAATTACATATGATAATTAGGCAAGTTGAGTCATCTCGATCAAATGCCTTCAACTACCAAACTCTCTTAACAAGAGTTGACTAGGGTAGAGTCGCGCTACAACCGATTGAATGACTCTCAATATCTAAGGCAGGGATGCGAATAAGGGAGTTAGATGGATTTCTTCTTTTTTGCGATAAATACTATTCTTGCAAAATTTAAGTCAAGCAATGTAGGCTTGATAAATCGAAATGAGCATAGAAAAGGACATATTTCTTTCTTCGCGTATGTCCGGTCTAACAATATTGGTGAGTGAGATTTGAGACACGACACACTTTCATAGATTGGTAGGGAGTTGGCTTGATCTTTTCGCATATATACATATAGGTTGATTCATCATCTTCTTCTTCTATTCAAATTTATGCCGCTTCGATTATCTTAAAATATGCAAAATATTAAGTAGGAGTGGTCCAAATGATCACGCATCCATTTGACCACCTTTGTCCTATCACCAACATTCAACTCCTAACCCTAACCACCATGTGCACTCTGACTTTGTTGAGGATGTTAATTCATTCAAATCACCTCCTCGTATTTATTAACTCCTTAATTTCTCAGCCTCCATTTCATTATTCACTTTGAGAAGTTTAGTTGAAGTTTGAATCCAATTTGCATAATGCAATCACATTTAAATTTTATGCGATGAATATAGAGTATTATCGTTGAACATTGTGGCAAAAAAGGTGAAACGCTCGCCCCCAGCGCCCTCGCCAATCCGTCCCAGGACCAACACGTATTATCGTTGGACATGTATGTATATCGGGTAGTCATCTAACCACGTGGTTAATGCTAGATAATCTAACCGGAGATATAGGGAATATGATGAATTTGAAATTATAGAATCAAAATCAATTTTATTTATTAGTTGACCTGAGTCAATGATCTCAAGCTGCCAACGGGGCTGATTTGGCCAAGCTTCCAGTGGTCCGAGCAGAGTGGGACGTCGTTGCTACTGAGCCGAGCCCTCCCGAGTGTTTCCCATGCTCGAGTGGAAAGCAGAGTGTCGAGTCTGAGTCAGATGTCATCCGAGTGCTAAGTCATGAGCTATCCGAGTTACCAATTGCCAAGCTAGCTGAGTGTTGAGCGGGTCGCCGAGTACCCAAGTCTGGATGTTGAGTGCCCGAGTAATTTGCTGAGTCATTATGTTGCCCGACTACCAAGTCAGGCGAGTAGCAGAGTTACCGACTACCGAGTCGGGCAAAGGCGGATCCCGAATATTAGATTTGGGGAGAGGGGGAGGGGTGGGTTGATGTGTCTCCTAGTTATGCGATGATTTGCTCCATGAAGACATCGTCGCAGGACGGCGTGATCGACAACCCAAACTCTTCCTCTGCCTTCGAGGGTGTCGTGCCCTCCTAGTCCTATAGTAGATCTACCCTTGGAGTCAGCCGAGTAGCAAAGTTGTCCGATTACAAAGTCAGTTGAGTAACAGAGTTGCCCGACTCTCAAGTTTGAGTCGAGAAAGGAAACACATAGGTCTGCGTTCAATGAAGCTTCTTTAAAATAGATTCATCCCCTCCGGCGAAGTTTAGAGGTCATGACGGAGTTTGTTTCCCAGGATACAATAGAAAAACCATGAGCGCATCTTAGCATTGATTGTTTGTGGCAAACTGGGAAAGCACTTGATTGTTATCACGGGAAGATTACCGATAGAAATGAATCGACAGAGATGAAAAACGGGGAACGAAGGTGGAAGAGAATCTCTTTTCTATTGCTTTCACTTCTTCTTCTGCTCTTGCTCACAGTCTCCTTTTTATAGGAGTGTCCACCTTTGGCTGCAGTGATAGCCGAGTTATGATTATTCAACGCCTAGGTTCAATGATAGTCGCCCATCATTACTGGTCGGTTACAAAATCACTATTAACTTCCGCTCTTGAGCATATAGCAAAAAGTGATTCGAGCGTCAAAATATTGGTTCATTCACAAGTCTTACTTGCACACGAGTCAACTTGATTCAGTATAATCCGAGTCCTAGATTTATACCCCTATAAGCCCACGCATGAGAGAAAATCTCTCAACCAATATACTTTTAAAACTTCTAAAATGAAACTAAAGTCTTAATAGAATCTTCATCTTTCTTTCCGTCTCTTTTCCATTCATTCACATTTACAACAGTTAAAAACATCATCAAAGCTTTTGGCTTTCATTGGCATAATACAGTGATCTCAGAAGAACAATAAGAAAATCAGATACGAAGAATTATTTAGCTATTTAAGCTTCTATGGAATTGAGAATATGTTTTTCAACAATAATAAAATGAAGTTTTAGTAGCAAATTGTAAAATTAGAACAACCATATGAATTAAAATTATGCTTAGAACTCGACTTGACACTTAAATTTTGTCAAATTGCACCGTAGTCAATTCTGCAATTGAGAAGTTGCATGGAAACCCCCCTCTTTACAATTATTTAAATTTCTCTATCTTGTTTAATTAAACAATAATTTTATTAATTAAAAACAAAAGAATGAATTCATTTTCAAAAATAATTTTCAATAATAAGCCACAAATATTATTAATTATTTGATCCAAAATAATAATGATAAAAAAAAATCTCATTCACCATAAACATAATTATAATTAACTAACCAATTGCCTTAAGCCTGAAGCTGAATTAGAGGTGACTTCCATGGACGTCCGTTTAGTGATCCACGGCGCCGATAGTTGACCTCCGACGCCGGTGGGCCATCGCCGCCAGCCTTGCAAGGCTACCGGCCATGACCCACCACCCCCCTTTGACCCCAAACATTTGATTAAACCACGTGCATGCGATCGTCTTCACCCTAGCAACATCCGCGTCACAGACGTTGAAAAACTTTGTCTTTCGGGGTTGTTGACGTTAATATTTGCGTGAGTTTTTGGATAATTAAAGTTGTCTTGGATCCATCTTCTTTAAATGAGAGCCGGAAGGGGAAAGCTTCAGACACAAATTTAGAAGGTTGCCATGGAGGTGGTGCTCAAGGGAGAACCTTCTTCGCTTAAAGAGGAGCTAGTAATCAGCACCGTGGATCATGAGGAAGGTGCAGAGATCATGGGAAAGGTTTGGCTAGCTTCTTCTACTCTAATTCCCTTAATTATAATTCCATGAATTCATTCATTCAACTGATTTGATCTCTTCTTCCATGAGTTAATTCTTTCTTTCTTTTTTGCTTTTTGTAGTTTGATTAATTGGTCTTAATTATGATTAAGTTTCATGCTGGTTTAGGAACTAATTTGTTTGATTTTTGGTTAGTTCTTGTTTACTTTGGGATGTGTATAATTAATGATTTAGTATCCCAAGGGCTTTCAAAATAATTAACAAGTTGATAGCCCTCTTTCAATTTTCATTTACACAACTCCCAAGAAATTCGTTGAAGGTGAGTCTGAAGAGTTGAGTATCATTTAGGTAAACATCTTATTTATTGGAGTGTAGCAAAAGATCAACACCATTACTTGCTCCTCCTATTGATGATATATTTTGTTTTGTGTTTTGTGTTTTGTGTTTTGTTTACAGGAGGAGCAACTGCGATCTACAAAAGCAGAAATGGGCGAAGTGAAACAAGAGAATGAAAAGTTGAAGTCGATCTTAGCGCAAATCGTAAGCAGCTACCAATTGCTTCATAAGAACTACTCTAATTATGTCGAACAAGGTAAACCTAAGCCACCTTCCGTAGAAGGTAAAGATGAGGAAGAAGAACATGATCTAGTTTCACTGAGACTCGGAACAAGTAGTTCCACTGCTGGCCAAAAGAAACCTGATCAAGAAATCAACAACAACAACAACAACAATAATGCCAGTGAGAAAGAAAAGGAAACAGATCTAACTCTCGGTCTCGACTTCAAGATCGATGGCCTTAATCGTAGCCCCGAGAACAGCTTCGAAGAGTCGACAAAGGCACTCAAAGACAGTCCCAAAAACAGTGGCGAGGAAGACGAAGCTTCTCAACAACCTCAAGTGAAGAAAGCTCGTGTCTCAGTAAGAGCACGATGTGACACACCTACGGTATGTATGTAATGTATGTAATGTATGCATGCATATTCTCACACGTTTATTTAATTAATTATTCCCATTTTACATATGATTTTAAGGGTTCTATATATTTCTGTGTTGGCACAGATGAATGATGGATGCCAATGGAGGAAGTACGGACAAAAGATTTCCAAAGGAAATCCATGTCCACGGGCATATTATCGCTGCACAGTTGCACCGGCATGCCCAGTGAGAAAGCAGGTGCAGAGATGTGCACAGGACAAATCGATATTGATAACTACGTACGAAGGCAGTCACAATCATCCTCTACCGATGGCAGCCACCGCCATGGCCTCCACCACTGCGGCGGCGGCGAGCATGCTCGTTGCCGGGGAGTCAACCTCCTACTCAGCCACCAACAACAGTACTACTACCACCGCCGGCCTCGATTTTGGTCCTTTAATTAGGAATGTTCATAATTCAGCTGGTTCATTTAGAGAATCTTATCTTCCCGTTCCTTCCATGTCTTCTACTCCTTCCTCCTATCCCACCATCACCTTAGATTTGACGACGTGGCATTCAAATTCTACTTTCCCGCTCAACCAATTCAACCGATATCCGAGGTACACATGAATATTCCTTTAATTCTAGTGAAATAATTTTTTCGGCATTGCTACGAGTCTTGGTACAGTAATAAAATTACTATTGTGACTTTACATTGACAGGAGTTTCGTGTATCTGGTTGTTGTTTTTTTATATACGATATAATGTGTTTATAATTTTTCTTCTTCCATGTAGGTACTCCTCTCCGAGCTTCAACTTCTCATCCTCACAATCTTCCACCTTGAGTTCGACTTCATTAGCTTGGAGCAATGGATTCCCGAGCTATAGATCGTCGTCTCAACCGCTCGTCAAGAACCCCTTTAATCTTGGAAGGCAACCCTCCCCAATCCAAGACTCTTTGTATCACCACATTTTGCAAAAGGCCATGAGCCTAAACCCGAACTCGAATTCGAACTTGATGAAGCAGGATAATCTGTTATTGACTGATACCATAGTGAAGGCGATCACCGTTGATCCCTCGTTCCAGTCCGCAATTGAGGCCCTTGTATCATCGCACGTCGGCGGCAATACTGGTACTGCTCGAACCGGGAGAGATCAAGGTGAGCTCGGATCCAATGATTGTGGATCGAGCTTGAGTTAGCAAGCGAGCTAGCAACATGAAAATATTGTGCTGAAATTGTATCCTATAGACTCAAAAGCTTCTCATAATTGGAGATAAATTAAGAGACTTAAATTTCGATCTCCAATGATAATTTTGTGGAGGGAGCTAAGAACAATTTTAGGACAATATTTCCATTAATTATCTGTATTTTTGTGGACAAGTTTTTGTGAAGAGTAGAACAAACCTTCACAAAACAGCATGATTTAACTTTTCAAAATTGAAACACAAACTTGAGGGAGTTGATAAAAAAACACAAATACAGAAGCAAAATTGTAGTGCAGTAGTAGTCCATATCCAAGTGGAATCAAGTCGAACAATAATGAGGCTAGCTAAACACAGGCCTTGTGACCTGAGGTTCAGTCTAAACTCCGGTCCGATCACTGATCATCAACCTTAACAAGGCCGGCCGCGGACGCAATCGAGTGCGCCGGCGTAGCGGGTGAGCCTGGTCACGAAGGTGCCGGGCTTAGCCTTGATGAGATCTCTCTCGTCGATCGAGGCCTTGTTGGGATCCACTCCTGATTGCACAAACACTGCTCCGTTCATCATCAGGTCACCCTCCGATCTCCAGTTCCAGTCCTTCCAAACGTTGTCGGGTGAATACTCTCTCTTTGTCACCTGCAACAACAACAATATGTAAATAATATATAATAAAAATATTAAAAACATTATATAATTGAGAATATTTGATGAGGGAAATTAATTAAATCCACGTACCTCCTTGGCGAAAATGTTTGGTGGAGCAATGAATCGATTGCCCTGGCTCAGAATGGTAGGGTTCTTGCTGCCGCCAATGGCGTACATCAACCAGTGCGTGTAGTCGTTGTTCACGACGTGCACGAAACCCCATCGACACCTGTAGATCGATCGGATCGAATCGAATCGAAGACGTTGATTTGTGCATGATTAATTAGGATCATAAAAACTATAATTCAAAATGTAAATTAAAACTCAATCTGTATATAGTTGGTGTGTGTGCCTTGGCATTCTCTGAACGAGTCCTCTCCCAAAATGGTTGAAGGCGACGGTCATCTGCATGATCGCATCGCCTGAGTAGCTATCGCTGGCCCCGAACAGCATCACCTGATTTAAGATCATCAATTCTCTTGAAATTAAGAAGAGTTTTTTTTTTTGTTGGCGATGATCGATCGACGTATACGTACATCGTTGTGCTGGGTGAAGTGGGAGTTGGAGATGGTGATGGCGGTGGATCCCATGATGGCGTCGATGAGGCCGTCGCCGCAGTTGGCCATGGAGACGTGGTCGATCCAGATGTTGCTGGAGCCGAAGATGGAGATGCCGTCGCCGTCGCTGCGGGTGCGGAAGCCGTAGTGCGTCTCCGAGTCGCGGATCATGCCGCCGTCGCCGGGGACGATGTCGTGGATGTGGAGGTTGGTGATGATCACGTTGTGGATGAACTGGAGCATCATGCTGGCGCCGCCGACGATCCGGACGTTGTAGCCGCGGCCGTCGATGGTCTTGTTGCTGTTCACGATCAGCTCCTCGTTGAGCCGGATGATCATGTCGCTGGCGAAGACGATCCACAGCGGACGGTCCTGGATCACGCCCCACCGCAGCGTCCCCTTCTTCGGGTTCACCATGTCGTCGTCGGCCGGGTTGGTGACGATGTAGAACCGCCCGTCCAACCCGCCGGTGGTGTGCCGGCCGAACCCCTTCGCGCACTTGGCCATTAGCTTCCGGTTCTTGCTCCAATCACTGCGGCACCGCCAGCAACGGTCGATCGGGTTGGTCGCCACGCATGGCTCATTCCTACTGTTCATCTTCTTCCCGCGCAGCCCTCTTCTCGTGTTGTTCGCCATGTCCTCCTCCATGTCTATCGCTTCCCTGAAAATATTAATTTGTCATATTAATAAATCCGAACCATAACTTAATTATACATACTCAAAAGTTTATGTTTGACTTAATTCCAAGATATTTATAATCAAATTTGACATTCAAATTCTAGTGTTCTTATTATTCTTCTATGTGTGTTACTATTGGGAGCGATATTAATTAGAGTGTTTATCTATTAGAATTCTTTGTATTTATATTTAACCTAACAATTTTTTATATCATTTATTACTATATATATATGCACTACTTAACCAATGTTCATGATGAATTTATTGCCACAATGAGGTCTAGAGGTCAAATTCTGATTAGTAGTCAGGTTTCTGCCCCCCTTATGCACTAGTCACTGTTCGGGCTGGCTAGACTACCCCTCGTGATTTACCTCCTCCGTGTTGATCCTGGGACGGACTAGCGGGGGTGCTGGGGGCAAGCGTTTCGCCTTTTGCCACAATGATGAATTTGAACATTATATTAATACCTCTCTTTTAATTATTAACACACATCCATATTCATTTTAGCATTAATATCAATGTGGATGCTCAAGTATAATCCAATGAAACAATAAGATAGAGACATTTATGAAGGAGATTATTGTATATACCAAGGCGTCCATAAAAATAATTGCATCAAGAAATTCTTACGATACAAATTTGTATTCATGTTCTAATATCCAACCCTAAATAGTAAAGAGATTAAATAAATAAACAAGGATATAGTAATATTACGTACGTGTGGACTTCAGCATTGAAGTAGCTGGTGACAGACTCAGGATCAGGGTTGTAGGAGGCTCGATTTTTAGCTTCTGCTAATTCGGCCTTGTTCTTCCAGTAGTCATCGAAGTGGCCGATGTGCGCGGCGGAGAAGGTAACGAAGGTTAAGAAAATAAGAGAGAAAAAGAAAAACTTTGGCGGCTTTGACTCCATTGTAAAAAGTTTTCTTGTTCTTGGATTTTTTTCGATAAAATGATAGGATATATTTTTTTGATTTCAATCGAACTTGTAGGAGCTACAAATGGAGCTCGAACAAGTGATAGAAATTATTTGACTAATGGGAACAAGACATTGTTCTATATCTCTCGATCGATCTAATATGAAGGAAGAGGGGAGGAACAAGAGAGTTTATTAAATAGCTTGTTCCCCCTTTTTTCTTGGTGAAACTCGACAAGCTTTTTTAAGATATCAACATGTGGAAGGTGTTTTAGGGTTTGAATTTTCTTTCACTCCTTAAATTTAGAAGAGCCCCTAATTTATTCAATGGTTCTTAGAAGAGGATGAGAAATACAATTGGATTTGACCTATTCAATCGATCAATTAATTCAATAAAATCGTGTGTGTATCTTTTATTACAAATTAAGTTGATTTTATCAACAATTGCGTCAAAGTTTGAAAATTAGATTTATAGATTAGGTAAGTTGTTTATATTATATTATTCCAATTGAAAAAGAAAATTATAAATCAAAAGAATAATAAATAATTTATTCAAAATATCATTAGTAAAAAAAATTAAAAGAACGACCCAAATATTATAAATAAAAAAATAAAAGGGCAATGAAATGATTTTGTCTCGAAAATACTCTTTGACCAGTGTTATTGTAGCAACCATCAATAATTGTTATAACATATAGAAGCTGCCCCCGGGGCAATGGTGCAATGGTTAAGCTCTCCAATGGTTAATCAAGGGGTCTAAGATTCGAATCTCAGCTACGGCGCATTGCAGGGAATTTTCCCTCCAATGAGAAGCGGGCCTTAGA
>JBBUKS010507942.1:0-13702 GCA_038050645.1 Hedychium gardnerianum | reverse complement strand
ATTTTACCATCAACTTAAAACCTAATTGCTATTGAACTTCATCAACTATGTATCCTGGCTCTGAAGCTGGAAAAGCTTTGAGTAAACACCATTATCATCTTCAACTAAAGTTGAATGATCACCCATCTCAACCACTCTACCGTTATCCATCACCACGATCGTGTCTGAATTGACCACAGTAGACAACCTATGTGCAACTGTTATCCTTGTGATTCTTCTTGATGCCTCCTTGTCTCTCCTCCATTTGCTGGATCCAAGAGCCTGCATGATGATTCTCTCAGTCTCAGAATCTAGTGCACTGGTAGCTTCATCCAACAGCAAAATCACTGGCCTCTTCAGCAGTGTTCTTGCAATGGCAATTCTCTGCTTTTGTCCACCAGAGATTTGACATCCTTTCTCCCCCACCACTGTGTCATACCCATTTGGCAAGCTGCAGATGAAGTCGTGGATGCTGGCCTCCATTGCAGCCTCCACAACCTCAGTCTCTGAAGCACCTTCACTTCCATAGAAGATGTTGTCTCTGATTGAGGAGCTGAAGAGAAGTGGCTCTTGTTGAACCAATCCTATTTGGTGCCTCAACCAGTGCAAGTTATACTCTTTTATGTCTTTACTGTCAACCAAAACCCTTCCTTTGAAAGGATCATAGAACCTCAAGATCAGTGCCAAAACTGAGGACTTCCCGGCTCCACTAGGCCCAACAAGTGCCACATATGCTCCAGTTTCGATACTTAAGTTGAAATTATCTAGTACCACCACTTCAGGTCTTGATGGGTATCTAAAGCTGATGCTTTCAAAGTCTATTCTGCCTGTGATTCCCTCAGAGCTTATGGTCTCTGGCACATCTGGTGGAATTTCTGTTTTCCTATCTAGGATTTCAAATGCAGGTTTGAGTATGGTAATTGCAGAAATAACTGTTGGTATCAGTGTCCATAGCTCAGTGATAGATGGAACTGTGAGTGAGAAGATTTGGTATGATCTTATTCCATCCTCAAAGCTGGATTGATGCTTATCGACCAGGATTGTGGTGTACCACAAGGCAACTGCATGAGCAATGTTCCATAAACAAAGTGAGACACCTTGAATCACTCCATACTTGATGCTCTGTACCCTGCTAAGCCTCCTTGGCTCCTCTAATGAAAATTGTGCTTTCTTAAGCAGTTGCTCTTCGTAAACAAAGGAAGCTACAGTTCTTATATTGCTTACAGATTCTGATGCAAGAGCGACAAGTTGTCGGTGAGCCATGGCAAAGTCACCAGAGAAGCCTTTGGCAGATTTGGCTTGTATCAGACCACCGATGAAGTGGCAGGGCATTAGAGCCCAGGCTACTAGCCCCATCCTCCAGTTCACTTTCATGCTCACAACTGTTGCTATTAGGATTGAGGAGATGCATTGCACAATCACAGACATTCTGTCAGATATGATGGTCTTGATCATGGAAGTGTCACTAACAATATGCATTGCAAGGAATCCTACACTATTCTCAGGTTTCTCAAACCAAGCTACTTCATTTCGGAGTACGGCTGCAAAAATATGAAGGAACCTTGTTTGAGAAGAAGGAACTTCTGATTTAAGTGAGTCTTATTCGATTATCTTTTTCTTTTCTATTTTTAATGGAATATTGTATTTCCTTTGTGATCTAGATTATTAAAATGTTAAAAGTGCTAGAAGTTCTAAACATGATGCCACCACTACATGTACTATATAGGATTCATGTCATTTCTGGAAATGCAATCTAGTTTCTTAAACCTAAAGTTTGAGGGGATTAGGGACACATTTACAAGTACAGATATTGTAGCACAACTAAATCAAACTATTTGTTTTGCTTTTGGATACAGAATCTCCAAAGAGTACTCAGAAAATAGAGTTCTTAAGGATTCTCAAGGAAAAGAGTAACTTGTTAATTTGTTTGACTAATGCTTGGATGAAAAAGACATATTTCTTATAAATACTTTTCATAGAAAATCTGTCAATCTTTGTTGTGCATTCTTTTGCAATATAGCATATAATTAAACACAGTCAGGTTCGACCATACAAGCGATATCAAATTATTTCAGTTATTTTCAAGTAGTTTATGATTATGTATCGACCAATCAAAATTTTGACTTCTAATGTGTCCAAAAGAAGATCATGAATAGGGAAGATGTAAAACGTTCTGATATATTTAACTAAATTTCTTACCTGAAAACAGTGCTACTCTGAGATATCCCATTGCTTTTTCACCAACCAAACCATAGTGATAGTGTTGCAATATGTGAGTAATTAACGTGAGGAAGCCAACAACAGTGAATATAATAGAATATTTGCCTACTTGCGACTTTGCATCTTCCTTGTAGTATGCCACTCCAATTGTCATAATGTAAAACCCAAACAATGGCTTAGATATTCCAGAGAATGCTGCTCCAAATGATCCCAAAGCTACCTTTGCAAACTCAAATTTGTTCAACCCATACCATATTCTTGAGAAACTAGCAGATCTGCTTTTTGTAGTTTTCGTTCCTATGGATGGATTAGGATTGATTGGCTGGCTCTTTAAAATCTCATTCACTTCATGCTGTTGAGAAGATGATCTGTATTGACTGATTTCTGGTTTCTCCTTAGTGTTAGTAGTTCCCCTGTTTGCAAAAAAAGTAAATCAAAATATAAATACTATTACTACCACATTTTTACCAAAATCATTGAAATCACGAAGTATCAAAGAGAAGTCTTCTTATGTCAAGTTTTAGATTGCATCTTGGTCACGAGATCCTAAAAGAATGAAATCTTAATAAGGCTACTTGTTTCAGATTCACCATGTATATTTTTAGATGTTTTCCCTCAGTTAGCTTAGAGAAAATGAAAGCAACAAGCACAATAGAGAGTTTTTTTGTTTGTTTGTTTGTTTGTTTGTTTGAATAGATAACCTTTCCTTACCTTGAGATTGTGTCCTCTAATTCTGGCTTCGTGCTATGCATAGTGAACGAGTTACTGTAGAAATTGCTGGTTTGCAGCAGCTCGTTGTGGCTTCCACTTTGTGCTACTTTTCCATTCTCAACCACAACAATTGTATCTGAACTGGTTATGGTGGATGTTCTATGTGCTATCTTAATCACAGTTTTTCCTTGCATGACTCTCCCCAATGCATCTTGAACCAGCTTCTCCGACTCTGAATCAAGCGCACTTGTAGCTTCATCTAGGAGAAGAATTGGAGAGTTTTTCAGAATGGCTCTTGCTATTGCTATTCTTTGTTTCTGTCCACCTGAGATTTGTACTCCCCTCTCTCCAACCTAAGCAAACATTTATTAGCTCTTAATCTTAAACAAGATGAAAGCAAATTAATATAACTCTCACCCAAGTTGAGTATTTTTCAGGAAGTTGGGAAATGAATGAGTCTGCATTGGCTGCTGATGCTGCTTTGATGATCTCTTCGTCAGTCGCTTCTGCATTTCCAACCCTCAAATTATCCTCTATGGTGCCTGAAAATAGTGCTGGTTCTTGTGGCACTGCTGCTACATTTCTTCTGAGGAACTTGAGATCCAGCTCCTTGATATCATGGCCATTGATCGAAACCCGACCTGCAACTTTTTTTCCTATCAGAAACCGCAAATGTTATAATCATTAATTTCAATTCATTTTTGAAAAAGAACAGACCTGCCAATGGATCATAAAACCTTTGAACAAGAGACAGGATGGTGCTCTTCCCACACCCGCTGCTGCCTACCAATGCATACACTTTCCCTGCTGCCATGCACAGTGAGAAGTCTTGAAGGATCAGTTTATCGGGTCGCGAAGGGTAAGCAAACGACACTCGATCTAGCTCTATCACTCCAACAATTTTTTCCAATGTTACTCCTTTTTTCTCACTGCTTATTCTTGGCTTCCTT
The DNA here is from genome assembly GCA_038050645.1 of Hedychium gardnerianum. NCBI lineage: Eukaryota > Viridiplantae > Streptophyta > Magnoliopsida > Zingiberales > Zingiberaceae > Hedychium > Hedychium gardnerianum. Next base: position 9,842 of record JBBUKS010507942.1, on the reverse strand, counting down.
TCGATCATCTGGAATATCTCAGTTCCTGTAGCTCTTGCAGCATTAAAGATCTGGAAGTCTGGTGCAGCATGAGTTATTGATCTGTAAGTATTTCAACAAGAACAAAAAAAATAATTAAAATTAGTTTCAGAATGAGTAACACAACAATTATCAATTAAGTGGTTTATCTCTTACATTGCTCCAAACAGAATGCTCATAATCGCGGCCAACGTCTCGCCTCCATTCGCTCTTCGTGCAACAACAACGACTGCTCCAATCCAAACAACCAACGCCCATGAGCAGAAGGTGACAGTTTGAAACAATCCCAAACTCAGTCCTTTAATTCCTGCCTCCTTTTTGCTCATAATGTACTGCTGCCTGATGTTCTCAGTGAAGGATTTAATCGACGAACTCTCTCCCACGAACGAAAATACCGTTCCGATATGCGATAGAGTCTGTAAATTCTCACATTTGAGATGACCATGTATCTTTCTTTTCTACCCTCCAATCTTTCAAGTATTTGATGCAATTTATTTAAATTTACAAAATACCTGTTCTACGACAGATGTTGCTTCAGACAAATACATTATTCTCAAGGACGATATACTGTTCATCTTTTGAGTGTAAGTAGCTCCGATTGCGAGAATCATCGGCACCACCATCAGCGACAGCAACGCTACTTCCCAGCAGCATGCAAGGGCGATTACAACTCCAGCGAAATAAGTGGAGAAGCAGGAGATGAAATGACCCAACTGGAACAACAAATAACTACTACGTGAACTCATTCTGAGTTCATCACAATTAGAGAAAAGAATTCATTTTAAATTTCAAAAGCATTAACATACCTCCAACTGTTAGGGATTTTAAATTTTATCACTTAACCATTAACACTGTTAATTCAATTAACAAAATAATGACGTGATAATTATGTTAATGATAGTGGTTAAAAGGATAAAGAGTTTGATATCTTGGCAATTTTGAAACTATAATATTAAAAAATGAAGTGGTGAAATGAAAGTTTTTCTCCTAATTATGTTATTTGTTTTTGAATATTTAGAAAATAATTTACCTTCTCGCCTATGGCGTCTTGAATGATGCTCATGTGGCTTGTGACACATGCTATGACCTTTGCGGGGGTGAGCTCGGTATCGAAAGCTTCGATATCTTGGTGAAGAATTGAATCGATGAAAGCTAGTCTCATACGTGCTAATTGTCTCTCGCTTGTGTACATCCAGCATGATATTTCTATAATTATCGAATAAATAAATATTTTAGAAACTTTCTTAGTGTCTACTTTCTCGCTATAAAGATACTATATCACTTGTCGTACACTATATGTTAACATACCAAGTAACCCGGCAGGAAGCGTAGCAATTGCCATATACCATACAAATGGTATCACCTACACAAACCAAATGAAGCCGAAAGAGCACTATCATGACTAAACAACAGACTAAAAGAGTTTCCTTCGATCGATTGACTAACTAATTACCTTCTCCAGAGCTCTAACCGTGGCTTCTTGGTCACCGATGTTGCTCCCAAAAGCCTCCAACGCTTTGCCCAGCAAGAGGTACCCAATTGGTTGTGCCATGCCGTGCACCACCGAGCCCACCGTCCCTAGCCCCATCAAGACCCAATCCACCGTGTCTGCGTAGCTCAGAAGCCTTCCGAACGACACCGGTTTCGACTGCACCGTCTTCTTCTCCTTCTCCAATTCAACCTCATCCATCTCCTCGTGGCGGTTTCTAACAATTGGCTACGACGGTAGTGATGGTGGTGAAGTGCTCGTGATCTCCGAACTTAACAGTGTGCAATGGACGAGTATTAAAAAGGAAGGAATGGAATGTGCATGGAATATGCTAGTGAGATTTGGATTACTTGCATGGAATCCATCTGTGATCGTTCTCAAGGTTCATTGTTGTTGGCTTAACTAATTTGTTTTAATCGATTAATTAAGTATGAATTAGGGTGTCAAGATAATCTTATAGATATTTATTTAGTGATTTATAACCTAATAATGCGGGGTTGGAATATTAGAATTTAGATTAGATTACGATCGGATCGCTTGTCGTCTGACTTGTGTCACAAGTGCTGGAGTTGACTTCGTCTGTAATAATATTTTTTAATATAAAATTATGCAAATCATATTATTTTTGAATTGTTTTGAACAACTCGTATTTAAAATAATCGAATTAACTTTCAACATTGTTTCACCGAATGATATACCTAATTAGACTTTAAAATGATTGATTCAATTTTATAAAAAAATTTCTATAAATATATCATATTAAATTATAAATATCTAAATAATAATTTGAACGCGCTCACTGCACCATAGCTCCGCATTGTTTTACCAAACAGCTTGTGAAATTATATTTGTTAAAAATAAAATAAAAATTAGGATCAATTTACAATAATTTACCCTCATAACGGACGGTCGTTTTACGCCAATTCCAGAAGTCGGAGTGGTTTTGTGAGATTTTTTTTTCAGAAGTTCTTAATTTCGCGTCGTTTTTGTTGCTCCGAGTGATTCGTCGTCCGGGGAAGGAGGAGGAAGGCGATTGCTGAGATCTCGATCTCATTCATGGCGGGGCGATACGAGAGAAACCCCTACGATGAGGAGGAGGACGTCAATCCTTTTGCGGTGTGTTGAATTCAGCCAACCTCTCGTTCTTCCTTGAATCCACTATGCTCTCTCTCTCTCACACACGCGCGCGCGCACAACACGCACGCACAGCACACATTTACTTCCGTTGTATTCGTCAATGCCTGGTTAACATTGCGTTCCTTTGCCAACATCTACACGCAAGACTGAATTTTGCGGAAGAACTGCGGGACTCCGGAGATTTGGATTTCTAGGGTTGCTTTCGCGTTCTTCATTGTGGATTGTTCGAAAGTCTTGTTTTTCTCCTCCCTCTATCTCTCGTGTTACTTTTTCGGACTTGTGCTGTTGACGGCTTGATTAAAATTTTCAGAACAGAGATGTCGATTTTTATTAGTAAGATCTCAAAACATCCTGTAATTGTTGATGTTAATTGTTCATTTTAAACACTCATTGATTAGATCAAATATGGACATCCTGATAGGGGGCCATCAGGAAGGTTATCAGTGCGAGAAGGATAGTGTTGGAGATTTTTTTTTTCATTGTCTGCCATCAAATGTGTCCATTTAATATAGTCCATGGTTACGTTTCCAACCTGGAGCAATTAAGATTGCTGCTTTTTAGGGACGCTCTTCCGTTTGCTATCTCATATGTGGTTAACTGAGAGATACCTAATGAACATCCTCATCATGGAGTTTCTTGCCTAAGCATTTGAGAGTGGCATTACATTGTTTCGTATGGACCTTAGTCAATTTTTGAAGAATAGTGGCTTAGCCACAGACTTTCATTTTGATGATTCTGTATAAGAAAATTGTCTTCGATTGTAAAAGAAACACATTCCAGTCCAAGCATTGTATTTTAAGGCATCAGTTGCATGTAGCAGTTATAGGTGCAAGGCACAGTTTCGATATTACTTCTGACTTTAATATCAGTGCGAGCATTCATAAGGAATCTTTATCCTCTGAAACTTACTTCTTTAGTATTGATTCTAGAAAATACTGCATGTGAATTTTGAGTGGAATATCCAAAAGCTGGTGTAACTCTTGTTACTCTATTAGAGTCTCTTCTTTGTGCACTAGGTCTAAGGGAGTTAAAACCTCCAATATATGGACACTAAAAATAAGGTTGTGTAGTGATGCATTCACAGATATAAGTGGAACCTTATTACTGTTTTTTCAAATATATTCAATCTATGTAAAACCTTCTGTTGCAGGATCCTGGTGTTCGTGGAAGAGCAGCTGGGTCAAGTTTTGGAGGAGGGCCATTTTACATGACAGTAAGTTTTTGCTCAATATTTGATCTATTTGAACTGGAAGACGATATATCTAGGCTCTTCATGTTTCCTTCAATAAAGATATACTTGGGTCCATTGTAATGGTTAAGTTCTACTGACATAAAAATATTCCAGAACAACGGAGGTGCTCCTCCATCAAATTCTAGACTTTCACCTCTTGCTTCAGGGGTTGCTGACTTTCGTGCAACAGTTGATATTCCTCTTGACACAGAGAAGGTATATTAGTGTACTCATTCTATTTTTTATTTAATCAGGTCTCATGATTAAACCAGTCACATGTTGTATACCTGAACAATGATGCATGCATCTAAGTGAAAATTCCCAGAAAATTTGATCTATTGGGATAGGTGAAGTGATCTAACTGTGCTGCTAGTGAAGAGTAGTAGCAAGCAGAAGAAAGCAGGCAACTTGCTGAGAAGTCTTGAATCCCTCAACTGAAATTGCTCCAAATTTATAGCTTTGCTGCATATCAAGGGGTGATGGTTAAGCAAGAGTGATTACATAGCAAGAGGAGAAGAGAACATGTAACTGCATAAATATCTCCTATAAACTGCTAACTGCTGAGTCTGTGTACTATCCATCAGCCAATACAGCCTTATGTCTTAGAGTGACTGCCCTTCTAAAATGGAAAATTAGAAGGAACTAAAATTGGATTGTGGCTATGCATTTTCTCTCTCCTATAGAAAGTGGAACTCCAGTGCTTATCGTTTAGGTTCAAATGACTTTCTTTTCATACCTATAGCAGAGACTATTATGGGTTTCTCCAAAAAGTGAATCTCTCTCCATGATATTAACCTACCTCTGAAGACGTAAGAAGAATTGAGCTTGAACATAACCAGGAAACCTAGCTGGATATCTTAGATAAGCTAAATTTCCAATTTCTTACCACATATTTTTGATGTGTTTTTCAGCTCGATCCCTTTCCAGTTCAGTTCTTCATTAGAAAGAGCTATGATGCTGACTAAAAACTTAAGCTTTTCAGATGAGTGGTTACCCACCTTGTCTTTAGTCCTGTCCATGTATATAACTCCAGCTTCTGTGTGCTCAACATATGCTCTTTAGTTACTGAACTCTTATTATAATATTGGAAAGAAAACAGAATATAAACAACAAAGTTTTTTCTCTGTTTAGCAATTGCTAACAGATTAATGTTCACAATACTAAATACTAATGATGAAGTACGACATTGCTTTACAGAAAGATACCTGCATCCAAAACACCTCAAACATTTAAAGTTCTTAAAATATGGAAAATAAATTCTTCTATAGTTGGAATAAATGCAGCAATTTGGCCATAATTTTTCATTCTGCTTAGTTTGTTAACTTGCATACATATTTGCATTGGCAAAACGTTAAAAACATAATTTCACATACTTCGCCAAGTTGACAATTCTATACTGTGTTTATTGGAATTCAGCATGAGTCTTATTGCTTTTTCTTTAGATGATATGTTCTTTTTGGCACATGCCAAACTCAAATATGATCGAGATTACTATATTAGTAAATTATAAGTGAATGCTTTTAGTCACCTTCATCTTTCTTTTGTACTTAGCAAGACTAGCTGATTGCACGTTGAAATCATTATAAACACCTGACTGTGATCCAACTCTCAAATATTCCTGTTAGGGGGGAAAAGCAGCGCTCCGATGCTTCTTAAGGTTGCATATATTGAATCATTTGGATACTTGCTAGAATATACTGATCTGTTGTATTTTTGTCATGTTCATTAAGTGAATTTGTGAAGTATTCTCCATGTTCAATTATGTTTCTTCATGTAGGATCTGAAGAGAAGGGAGAAGGAGCTTCAAGCTAGGGAAGCAGAATTAAATAAGAGGGAAAAGGTATACCCTTGAATTAAATGCTGAAAGTCAAATCTTAGATACACTGTTGAAACTTGTAGCCTCTCAGAATGTTGTGTGAATAAGTAGGTTAGTTGTTTTCATGGCAAGGGACTTGGTGTATGATGGTAAAACTTTGTGACTGATGTTAGTTAGTTTACTTTTTTTTGAGGGGAAAAGAAAGGAAAACTGCTCAAAGCACACCTCATGTATTAAATTTTATAGTAAGATATGGGAATGCCTATTTGTACATGGTAGACAGTTTGTAGGTCTACGACGAGGTGTTTTGGCTCATCAATTAGCTTGGAAAGTAAAAATCTTGGTGAGCCAGAGGAGAGCTCTTGTGTAGAATGGTGTTGGTTTCAAAAGTTCTGACCACACCGACCGACCAAATTCGAGTATTGCCTTTGATGGACTTTTTTTCACTTCTTGTTCGACTCTTGTAGAAGGGAGGGTGTCAGTGCCTCTTATATCAATGAAGGCATACTGAATAAGTTGTTCCAACAAAAGATGGAAGCATCTATTTTGTGAGAATATGCTTATTAGATATATATATTTTTCACTCTAAAGAGAAGAAGCTAACAAGGTATAACAAGGGAGAAGCAAATAAGCTGATTTGTGTACACTAATCTCAATTAATGTATGAAGAAACAACAGGTCAAGCATGCCTTCACATACAGCCCTTTTACAATGGAACTCCTAGACCAATCATTAGGGATTTATGTTAAATGAAGTTCCAACTGCCAAATTGGCATTTGCCAGAAGGGTTCTAGTAGTCATTCTACAAAAATGACCTGCTTGCTCTTGTTGAATCTAGCACAGGTGTTTGTTGCTTCTTTGAAAGAAGGTGTCTGAGATGTTTATTGTATTTTATGGTTAAGTTATCTAGAGTTGATGTATTTCACTGTCTTGAATCATTAAACTGTGCATGCACATAACTTGATAAATTTAGTGTTTCTTACATTACAGCAAAAAATGAATTGTACAAATAATGTGTCTATAAGTTGCGACCAACCCAGTCTTTTGTTGTTGTTGTCTCTATAGACTGTATATGGCCTTTGCTATTTAATACTCCCTTATTTTCACCTGATTACATATCACACTTTAACCATGATATGTTCCTGTCATCTAGGAACTCAAAAGGAGGGAAGAAGCTGCGGCCCGGGGTAATATGTCTTTTCTATCTAGTAAATGTTTATATATTGCTCATACACTGATTCTAATTTTTGTGCTTTGCAGCGGGTATTATCATTGAGGAGAAAAATTGGCCACCTTTTTTCCCTATCATTCACCATGATGTTGCGAATGAAATACCAGCCCACTTGCAAAGATTGCAATATTTTGCATTTGCATCATTATTAGGTGTGCTGTTTTTGCTGTCACTTATTGTTCCTTCATTTTCATGAATCACATATTACAATTACAGGTTTTCCGAGGATTGTTATAGTTAATATTTACATATCACATAATTTCCATTGACTGAGTGAATGTTGTATTTTAAGGTTAACTGGCTCAGCCCTATAATGCATTTGCAGCAATTATGAGAATCAAATATATGTTCACTGATTTGCATGCATGAGTCAGTGTAATATCACCTTGTTATGGATGACTTATTAATGCATATTTGGACGACATAGAGGTGATGGTAGAGCAATAGTATGAAAATTGACTTTTCCTGTGGTTGAATGTACATTTCTTGATTCTTTGTTCTGATGATTCTACAAAGAAAGTTGTAAAACTCGCGAACTAGTAATGCATCTGTGTTATAGTTCAATGGAGTGTGGGGAAAAACATTTCTGACATTTATGTTTAGGTCTTCGACCTTCTTTTCTTAATCCTTGATTCATATCTTGATCAATTTCTAACTGCAGGTTTAGCTGGATGTCTTTTTTGGAATATCATAGCAGTAACAGCAGCATGGATAGAGGGAGAAGGTATCCAGATAAGAGTTAGACTTTGTCATCCATTGTCTTTCCGTGTTTCATATTTAATATAGTATTTAGTGTATTTTGTCTTAACAAAGAACATCAGTCATTTTGCCTTCAGTTCTGATACTCATCATGTGAATCACTGTTTTTACTATATTAAAGATTTTAGTGAGCATTTGTTATATCTCAATAAAGATTGCTCTTTGTTCTTCAGGTGTCAAGATCTGGCTCCTTTCCATCATTTACTTCATCTCTGGGGTTCCAGGTGCATATGTCCTGTGGTATCGGCCTCTTTATCGCGCCATGAGGTATTAAAGCTTGTGCATCATTTTGAAGCCATGCATCGCAACTAGGATTTTGTAAACATTACTTTATGTAATCATATGATCTTGCATTCTGATTTTGCAGGACCGATAGTGCTTTGAACTACGGATGGTTTTTCCTGTTTTACTTGGTACGTCATGGGTTTCAGATTTCTTGGTGATTTTTTTGATAAAGAAACACCAGAAGCCTCACTGATTCTTAATGTGTACAGCTTCACCTTGGCTTTGTTATATATTCAGCTGTGGCTCCTCCAATTATTTTCCATGGGAAATCATTGGCGTAAGATTCTATGTTTATTATATATTGAAAGATTCTTAATGTGGTTTGAAATTCTGAACCATATTTCTGATTAATCCGAGATTACATCAAATCTAACAGTTGCTTATTGACAAATTGCTTTTAGAATATTCACCTTACTATAAAATCTAATGTGGTTTTGCACCTTAACCTAAATTTTTATTACAAAATACTACTGCATCATTTTTGGTTCTTGTTTTGTCACCACAGCTAAAGACTCCAAATATTTGTTTTCAAGTTTAGTTTCAATGATTCACTAACATCAGTTTTCCTATAACAGTGGCATTCTTCCAGCTATAGATATTGTTAGTGTACATGCTGTTGCTGGGGTAAGTTCCAGATTAGCATTAAATGCATGCATCTAACTGTTAATTTGAACCAGAAGATTTAGTCAGAATTCGTATTATTTCCCCTTTGCTAATTTGCTTTTCTAACTATAGATTCTTTTTCTTGTAGATCTTCTATTTTATCGGTTTTGGATTGTTCACTGTTGAATCACTGCTCAGTGTCTGGGTCATACAGGTCACTTTCATACCTGTAAAATTTCCATTTTTGTCAATATACTCTCCAATTTAATGTTCTAAATTTCAGAGTTACACTGATTCAGCAAACCTTTCTTCTCTACAAAATACAAACATCATGTTTTTGCCCAGTATCTGGAATATACTCTTTGTTTTCTGTGTTTACTTGGAGAGGAGAAATTAGGAGTGAAATGAAGTAGAAAAGGAATCAAAAATGTTATCTTGCTTACTTGGATATTCAATAGATGCCTAAACTTAATCTCTTCCTAATGTATTCCTTTCTCATTCCACTTCTTTCTTTCCAAGTATAGAAGTTTCCTTCTGTATCTGTTTCTGCCCAAGCTTGGCAAACAAGGCATGATTCCTGCTGCAGTGTGACTAATCCGAATGGTGTTTTCGTGCATTTCGTGCAGGAAGTGTACACGTACTTCCGAGGGAGCGGGAAAGCTGCAGAAATGAAGCGTGAGGCAACACATGGTGCTATGAGAGCTGCAATTTCATCAAGCATGTGAAACCCCGGTCAACAGTCGTTAATTGTTAGATGAACTGAGATTTACAGCAATGATCAGGCCGATCAATAGCTTGCATTCTTATCTTCTTTGTTCATTCATTGTATTTTGAGGTGTTCTTGTAGTTCCCATAGCCGAGGATGTATTTCGAGTCATCTTTATGAACTCTATCCCTCATACCATTTGCATTGTCACCCCTTTTTTAGCTTGACATTTTATTCATCAAGGGAAAGTATATCATAATAGTTTCTCAAAGAATGAAATGTTCTTTTGATATTTTTCTTTAATAATGTTCTTGCAAAATGTGTTTGATCAAGAGCATCCGATCCTTTCGTCCCTAGTCGTGAAACCTATCACACTAATATTTAAACTAGACGCGAAGTCATTCAACACTAACTATTTCTAGATGACCTTAAACCTCTCTAATTCTTCCATTCTACTCAATCGATCTATCTTCTATAAGGATCAAACCATTTGTAAAGTGAATTTATTTGATTATTATTGCAATTTGTGTCTACCATTATAATTAAATTTCTTAATCTCCTTTAAAG
>JBBUKS010507932.1:0-13703 GCA_038050645.1 Hedychium gardnerianum | reverse complement strand
CATAATTACACATGTAGAGATACTCACTAGTTGTGATCTAATCACAAGTTCTCTCATGCTATGAATTGTATTGTGGACTTTCAATAACTTAGTTTAAGATCTAATCATGCATATAGAAGATGTGTACTCAATCAGTGAAACTTTATTTATTCAATAAATAAATATAAATTATAAGGCGATTGTCTTAGGACACCTCTCAAATATAACAGGATAATCTAGATGTATTATAGATCCCTTTGTGACAGGGGAACCAGGGACCTTTGATGACAGAAGGTGCAGGATATTCTAGCGTATTCATCTTACTTACTAGCATCAAGCATGAGATTGGCACTTTGGTATAACCTTTAGGGGTTCACACCGGTAATGTGATTAGAACCTCTACAAGATCCAAAAAATGGAGGGTAAGGAGGTGAACATGTACTTGCGACATTAACTAGCATCATACTGAAATTGAAATTCTAGAATCATTCCCCTAAGCTAACTTCTCTCAGTGATCCCTCTCTCTCTTGCTCTCTCTCTCTTTCATCCGTGAATTCAAGCAACTTTCAATTGCCTAGATAATTAACTATGCACCTTTATCTAGTGCTAAATCAACAATCAATGAGGATCAATATTTCATTTCTTGACGATAAAATCATGCAATTGCAATTTATGACATCAATTGTGAATCATAATCCCTAGTGAATCAATCTAATCTCATCATATAGTTTCATTGATGTGCATGATACAAAATTATTTGAGTGTGACCTAAGTAGAAGTTCTCCATGCTTTGTGCAATGAGTGGCCTGACTTTTTCAAGTGTTAATCTCCAAGCCTAGTCAGATCATCATCTAAATGTGTTCCTCATAATTCCAGTGATAGACACTTACCTATCACTCGTAAAGGACCCTCTCAAAGCCTACATAAGGCCTCAAAGGAATACTCGATATTAAGAAAAACATAACAGTTATTTTTCCCTTAACCTAACTCAATTTCAAATGGATAATTTGTTAGTTTCCATTCATGACAACTATTTTTTTATCCTTTTTTTTTGGGATTTAGATTTTTTCTAATGAGTTGACATGAATCAAGATTATCCAATAACCAAAATATAGTTGAGAGGTCACCTAGGAGGCAAGAGTACTAGTACGATTCTATGAATCATGATTATTTTCAAAAGTATCTACCATCAAAGTCAAGCATAATGTGAAGAGATCGTAAAACTAGGCCATCACTCAAACATTTTCAGTAAAACAATGCCTCATTTCATGATACTACCAAATCACAGTAACATAAACTTCTAGAACAAGCGTGCAAGCATTTTGCTGTGAAAAAAAATCAATGATACGATGACTGATGCAACTACAAACTGTGCTAAAAGACAAGCAACAAGCAATAAGCAACAAGTAACAAACATACAATAAATGAAATCAAACTAGAGAGAACATATGTACAAAGCCTCCCTAGACTTGGATATTTTTTTGTCCCAATGAAAACTAACTCGGGGGAGAACGAGGAGGGCTGGAGAGCTTGGAAGAGAAGAAAGGGGGAACGGAATATATCTGTAAAAGAAGAGAGGGAGAAGGATGAAGAAGAAATTAGAAGATTTACGTTTGGAGAAGGAGATCTTTCTTTGGGAGAGAAGGAGATTTTGCTTTGGAATAAAAAGATCTTTATTTGGGAGAGAAGGATAGCCTAGTTCTTTGGAAGAATGAGGAAAGGAGAAGGGAAGAAGACCACGACCATGTGACTCCACAAAACAAGAAATAAAACTAAGGCAATGGCGCCAAAAATTTATTGTCTCACCACAAGTGCACGATAAAGTCGTCAAATAATAAAAATATCAATCCATAAGGACTGTTGACGAAGCACTAGTGAGTCCACAAAATAAGTCATCTAAATAATCAAAGGTTGTGAAAGCTTAAGAACTAGAGGTTGAGAAAGAGAGAGAGGTTGGTTTGGGAAAGTGATTCTAGGATTTTAGTTTTATCATGATGCTAGTTAATGCACTATGGATCGTTCATTCCCCTTGCCCTCCATGTTTACATCCTTGAAGGGATTCTAACTAAATTACTAGTAAGAACCCATGAAAGTTACACTAGAGTGCTTATATCATTTCTTTCCAATGCTATTAAGTAGAAGAGGTAACATAGAAAGTCCGATTAAAGGATTATCCTCTATCACTAAGGGCTCCCCGGGTATACAATCTAGATTACAAAAGTCACTTCCTAACATTTAAATGGTGAAAACTCATTAAACTCTAATTATCTAATTCCTTATGGAGAATTGACCCCCATTTCAAGGCGATAACTTTGGAAAATTCGGTTAAAGGATTACCTTCTGTCACTAAGGGCTCCCCAGGTATACAATCCAAAACATCTCCTCTACATGGTGACAATCCTTCACATCCACATGCATACTCTTCACACACACATTCCATTAAACATAAATAAGATGTCATACACATGTAGAACAAATCATAAACATGTCATTGAACAAGGAAATTGTCAAATCCATAGTTTATACATCAACATCATACCACAAATACTCCCTACATCCTAGAATCTTGGAAATCTACTCCATAGCAAGAAGAATACAACCAAGAGACAAGAAATGAAGCATTCTTATAATTCAAAGACTAATAGAGAGGAAGAGATTCTTATAAATGCTTTGCTGGTCTTCTTGGATGAATTTCTTGCTCCGAAGGTGGACAGATCGTTAAAATCAGTTAGGAAATGGGCCTAGTAGGTTCCCTTGAAGGGGAAACCTTTCCTCCCTTTCAAAAGGGGACCTTCAACACTTTTTATAGGCCTCATAGCCATGTTACCTCGCCACACGACCATGCCTATGAGGCATGGCCGTGACGTGGGATTCTCTAGGAAAAAGACACGATTGTGCCCCCTTGGGCATGGTCTGGTTGTGGCAAACAGGTTGTACGATCGTACCTTTTAGCATGGCCTGACCGTGGGAGATACTAGAATAGTTGAGGACTGATGTGTGTATTTCATATAGGGTTTTTATTATAATTTGATACACATTTTATCCGATTTTTGTGTGTATATTCAATGTTTAAACCTATTTGTGCTTCATTTTGATACTTTTCTAGTTCGGAGAGTTTATCTTGTTTTTTTTCCTTGATAGGATGCGAAAAGGAGTTAAAATGGGGGTAAAAAAACCATTTTCCAAAGGAAGTTCAGCTGCCATAGATGTGGCCACGGTTGTGGTCAATTTGGTGTGGTCGTGCCCCATCTCCAAGAGTCAACAACGCCCAACACAGGGGTGTCGTGCCAGACGGTACAGCCCATGCCCAATTTTTGGTCTTCTCCAGCAGTCACCATGGGCAGCCCATGCAAGCCGGCAAAACCTGTGCCCAATTCTCAAATGATTCCAGCATTCAACATAGACTACCTGTGTTGGTCGACATTGGCCATTCCGTATTCTAGGCTTCTTCAACCTCACCAAGGGTGGGTCATGCCAGCCGGCACGGCCCGTGTCATCACCCGCCAATAGCCACAGCGCCCGACACGAGGGGGGGGCATGCCGGCGGGCACTGCCTGTGTCGGGCATGACCCGTGTTGGGCACAACCCGTGTCGGGCACGGCCCATGTCGGGCATCTGGAACTCAACTATAAAAGTCAATTTCATATCTGAAGGAAGGGATCTTGTTTGGGTGCCATCCAAGGTCCCCAATAATACTTTAGAGAGTGGATTGAAGGGATTTTTGATGCCTCAACGCCCAGATTTCAGATTGGAGAGCAACCAGAGTTAATCCATTACATCGAGACTATGCTTTTCTTTATCTTTTCTGAATTTTCTGATTGCAACTTGTTTACATGATGATCTCTTGTTGTAACTCCAAATTTGAGTAGACTCTTGATTCTAGGATTAGGGATTAGCCCATTGTTGATGCTGGAAGCACTAGATAATCAAACTTGAGTTTTGATATTGGCAAAGGTTCAAAGTTAAGGGTTATTATTGTTCTAATTAACTTGACTGAGTGTGCAAGAAAGTCCTAGTTGAGGCGACTGGGCAGAAGTCGTGATCGAGTGGATTGGGCAAAGAATATATGGTTGTGTGGATTGGGCATTGAAGTCCTGATCAAGGTGACTGGACAGAAGACTTGGCAGATCGAGGACGTCGTGCATAAATCCTAGGGGTCAAGTACACTAAGCGAGAAGACCAGGCTGAAGTTGTTACGTTCCCGCAAGTGCATGGTTATGTCGTTAGTAATATAAAAGATTATCGTATCCACAGGGACTATTGATTAAGCACTAGTGATTTTGCAAAGTAAGTTATCTAGATGATCAAAGGTTGACTAAACACTTGAGAACTAGAGAGAGAAGAGAGAGAGGGAGAGAGGGAAGAGTTGGTTGAGAGTGAAGAGTTTGGGGATATCGTTCTAGGGTTTTGATTTCATTATGATGCTAATTAATGTCCCTAATGTATATAAATCTCCTTATTTTCCATGCTTACATTCTTGTAGGGATTCTAATAGACTTACAGAATGGAATACCATTAGAATGTCCTAGTAAGGAATAGCCCCTATGTCAAAGTCTTTTGATTCTAGGAAGTGGGTAAGTATCGATATCCTTTGTCACTAAGGGTATGTAAGTCCAGTTGAATGGGTGTCCTCTGTCACTAATGATCCCTCGGTTATCCATCCCAGTAGCAACCTCAACATAAAGGTAAATCCCTTACTTCTACATGTATTACTCACACACACATTTCGTCAAACATGTAGTAGGCATGATACACATAGAACAAGACAAAAATACTTCATTAAACAAGGAAATGACATATACATAGTTCATGCATCAATCACACATCATAATTACTCCATACATCCTAGAAATGGGAGAATCTACTCCATTACAAGGTAATACAATTAATAGATGAAGAAAATAGCAATCTACAACTCAATACATGAAAATAGAGAGAAGAGAAATCTTATCCATGAAGTTCGGCATCGTTGGAGGTGTTCTCTTTCTCTAGAGGTGGACGGATCATCAAGGAGGAGGAGATGAAAGCTCTAGGGTTTTCTCTTAAGGAGAGAACCCTTCCCCCCAAGGAGAGGGGCTGAATCCCAAACCAAAGATTCCCAAAAGGGAGTCAAAAATCTCCTTTTATAGTGTTAGGGCATGGGCCCTGCTTTTTGCCACACGACCATGCCTGGAAGGCACGACCTGATTCTAGGGATGAGACATGATCATGCCTTGTCCCATGTGAAGGTGAGGCACGACCATGCCTGGGAGGCATGGCCCTGTCTTGCTTTCTTGACATCTGGAGGCACGACCGTGTCTGGGAGGCACGACCATGTCTGGGAGGAACGACCGTGTGTTGAGGAATGTCTGGAGGCAAGGCACAACCATGCCTGGGTGGCACGACCCTTGTTTGAGAAGTCATGGTAGATTAGACATGGTCGTACTTGGGAGGCAAGGTCGTGGCCTTAATTTCTTCTGGAGTTGAGGCACGGTCGTGTCTGGGTGGCACAGTCATGTCTGGGTGGCACGATTGTGTCTAGGTGGCATGGCCGTGTTTGGGTGGCACGACCATGGCCTTGCCTCTACTTGAGCTGAGGCACAGCCGTGGCTTTGGTCATGGCTGCTCTACTTCCTATTTTGCTTCTGCTCAACTCTCCATTCGAGCTCCATTTTGCTCCAAAATGTGTCCTATCAATGAAATTAACAAAAGTGCAATTCTCCGAACTAAGAGAGCAGAAGTATGTCATACTAATAAAATAGGGTGCAATACGTATAAATTATGCTGATGAAATATAAGAAGATATGCATCAAATAATGCATAAAAACATATATAATCTACGCACATTAGAAGTTTAGACGGGTCGAGGATTGGACGTCTAACGAGAAGTCCTAGAGGTCAATATCGGATGCTGAGCAAAAGTCCAAACAAGTCTGGAGGACCAGATGTTTAGCAATAGATATATTCTTCTAAGAGGAGTAGGTGAGGAAGGGTTCCCTATTGAGGGAACAGTAGGCGTCGGTCCGACCTAGGATTTTATTAGAAACCCAAAAGTCAGGATTGGATAGTCCCGAAACTATCATGGTGCTCTAAGACGATTCAGGTGCCTTAAAAGGATTATCTTTTATTATGCTTTATTGTGCTAATTTTGTGATGCAGATAACATAAGCCTGAAAAAACTGATCCAGGCGCAAAGAAGTGATCTAGGTGCTCTAAGACGATTCAGGTGCCTTAAAAGGATTAAAGTGCATCAATCATCTCAGCGCATAGTAGGGCAAGGTGGCAACCTCTTGTTGGTCGACACACATCAGCAACTAGGTACCTTAAAAGGATTGGGGTGCCTGGGACGGGATAGACTCGACACTGCGCTCAAAACTTGCCACGTCAAAGGTCGATGCGCCTCAAAGGGATTGAGGCATCAGGAAGCGGATAAGCTGCAACGAGTTCTAATCTAATCATATTGACTCACAATTGAGCCTCCTCAAAGGAGATTGAGGTGCCTGGATGAGTCAATAAAAGAGGGTCTCAACCAACAACTTGGTACAACCATTCTCTACTATTGGTGCAGGAAGCACCAGAATCAAACTTATATTTTGATGTTGTCAAAGATTCAAGTTAAGTCTTATTATTATCTGATGAACTAATCAAGTGTGTAGGATGCTCAACTTGAAAAGTCCTAGTACATTAGCTGGACTTGATACTAGGCAAGGGAAGTCTCAATAGATCCTAGAACCAGGCAGGAAATCCAGATGGGTCAAGAGAACCGGACATATGGCAGGTGGATTCGATAGGTCTAGAAGACCCGATATCAAATCAAGTGGAAGCTCTGGCATGCCGATCCGATGCTGAGCAAAGTCCAAATAGGTCTAGAGAACCCGATGTTTGACAAGTAAGTTGAGGTAAGCACCTGAAGGGAGTGTAGTGAGGTCATGTTCCGGTAGGGATAAACCTTAGGCATTGATCCAACTGAAGAAACCAATGGAGGTTTCTAAGTTGAAATCATGACAATCTTAACTATCATACTCATGCATTTCTATATCTGTCTAACTTTTTTTTGCATGACTCCTATTATTATATTGTCTATGCTAACTTTGTTTTGCAAGTAAACAAAGTTCTCAGTTGACCTTGGGTTTGGTCGACTGAACTGGGTGTTCCTTCGACCGATTAGGCTAGCATGGAATAGTATCGATCAGAGTTCGCAAACTTAGAAAAATATTGAGATCGATCGATGGATCAGCTGGATCAGTCGACCGATCAAATTTTGGTAATGATAGAGATCAGATCAAATCAATGCAGAAATGGTAAACACCAGGTTATGTCGATGGATCAGCTGGATCAGATGACCTAACAAGCATGATTTATGAGATCGGATGGATCGAATTATAGCAAAGAAGGAAAGGTGTGTGGTTCAATCGACGGATGGGAGGTTCTGTCGACCGAAAGGTTCAGTCGACGAAATGAGGGATTAGTCGACCGAACGTCGCGTATAAAAGAAGACCTCGTGCTTTGAGCCGAGGACACAACTCATTCATTCATCTTCGATCACACTCACTGCTTCATATCTGCTACTACTGCTTGTGCAAGCTACATCTACTACGACGCCGGGAGGCCTTCGACTACCTGGTATTCATTTCACTTGTTGTTGGTATATTTTGTACTTGCATGTTTCTATATTATTCATTCGTGTATGAATCTGCTTCTTCTCCAAAAGTTTTTAGAGAGAAGGACTATATTAGATTATCCATTGAAAGCAGCCAAGGGTCGCGGGCCTTGGAGTAGTAGTCATCAGGCTACGAACCAAGTAAAAGGAGATTGTGTCTTTCGTGATTTCTTGTATTGTTCTGCTGTAACTTTGATTGACATGAAAAGATAAAATTTTAAACAAACGAGATTCAACCCCCGCTTCTCTCGTCTCTTACGATCCAACAATTGGTATCAGAGCAAGGTTTGCTCTGAAATAGCTTAATGATTTTTTAATCCTTTTAAAATCTTTTCTCTTTTCTTTAAAAAGTTTTCTTCTCATTTTTTTTCTTTAGCAACATTTTTCTCTGCACTACTAATCCCAAGACAAAGTCTTGGATATTCTATTTTAATTTTCTCTTGCAAAAATGTCTATGTCTCACCACTGTAGGGTTGCAGCTCATAAATCGATGTTTGAGATCATAATAAAATTATGTTATAAATCTATTGTAAATGTTATATGACATGGTGCATGGTTATGACCCTTTACCCCAATTTGATTGGATTATATATGTGTGCATGTTGTATTTCATAATATGACCTGCGTGTCGTGCCTCTCATCTTTTTCATTCTTGTTGTAAATTTATACTACCCTCGAATGTAACTCGAGGTTTCTTTAGATTTTGTAATGCATAAATTAGCAAAAAAAAACTAGTCTACTAGACGATGGTGAAAAAAGGGAGAAGAACAACAACACACGACGACCAAGGAAGCACTTGGAGAAGATGCTTTTACCTAGATTGACTTTTTGATCTTCTCATTGTCTTGAGAAGATCGTAGTAGCTAGGGCCATAACCATGTCACATTTCTTTACTTTTTTTTATGAAAGGGTAAATATATATCATCAAAATGCACCACAATATAATATGTAACCATGGAGCCCCTTATGTCATGTCTGACGAACTATCAGATCTGATAAGGGAGAACCATGATCATGTACACATGCTCACTCGGGTACGTACTAATGCTCCACATATCGCTCTCTCAGGTACGTACTAACTCCATGCATCATGCGGGTGCCGCTAGCTCCATGCGAGGTAGCAATCTACACCAGCATCAAGATCTCCTCGAGAACCTGTGTCTGAACATCTCATGCATCCATGTGTCCCATCAATGAGGTAATGTCTCCACCTGGATCCGTGAGCCCATGATCATCAAGAACTAATCTCCCAGCCTCCCGGAGTCACTTTTAGCAAGTGACCAGCTATCAACTGATTTGATGCATCTTTACCGTGAGTCGTTTACTGCGGACTAGATAGGCCTTTCTGGTGGGCCTATGCATCCTGCTAGGCTTTTAGACAAAGCCTCAGCCATAAACGGATTTAGTGCGTCTTTTCCGTGAGTCGTTTATTGCGGACTAGATAGGTCTTTATGGTGGACCTATTCACCCTGATAGGCTTTTTGGCCAAGCCTCAGCCATAATGGATTTGATGTGTCTTTACCGCAGTCGTTTGCTGCAGACTACACAGGCCGTTGTGGTGGACCTATTCACCCTGGTAGGCTTTTTGGCAAAGCCTCAGCCATAATGGATTTGATGCGTTTTTAACGTAGCCGTTTGCTACGGACTAGATAAATCATGCCACGGTGGATCTATTCACCTCTGTGTCACATCATATATAATACATCACAGCATGTCTCACTCAGTGCCACATCATATACAATGACATCCTATCACTCATCATGTACACCCACATCACCTCATATCACATCACATCACATCACATCATATACACCCACATCACATCACCCCACATCACACGATACATCACATGACACATCACACGACAATGACATCACATATGAACATGTAATACAGCTCACCGCGCCCCACCTAGTAGCTCTCCTGAAGTCATGCCCCACCATTGCTCTCCCAGATATCTCCTCCTGGTATGTAGTATCCCTCTCTCCAATGTGGCCTCATACTAAACAGACTCACAAGATGTCCTCTGATATGTCCCCTCCCCACCGTCGGTATACTCCTCGCAGTGATATGTGTCTCCTCTATAGCATGCTCCAGTCCCGTCTGCATGTGTCCTCCTACTGTCGCTCGAATGACGTCTATATGGCCGGACCAACTGTATGAGGGTGCATAGGAGGGAGATGATCG
This sequence comes from Hedychium gardnerianum, assembly GCA_038050645.1. Classification (NCBI taxonomy): domain Eukaryota; kingdom Viridiplantae; phylum Streptophyta; class Magnoliopsida; order Zingiberales; family Zingiberaceae; genus Hedychium; species Hedychium gardnerianum. The sequence continues at coordinate 3,898 of JBBUKS010507932.1, read as the reverse complement.
GCCGTCGTGGAGGTGTGGTCCTGTGATGGGCTCCTCCAGATGTCGTCTCAGGTAGCTCTCCATACTCCAGATCAGGTAGGTAAGGCAAATGTGGGAGGATAGTACATAGTGATAGTACCACTCACTCTATGCGAATGGTGGATGCAATGAGTCCCCACTGTGTAGCACGTCGTCCTACCTCTAGATGATATGTCTACTCGATCCATGCATGCTCTCACTAAGTACCATGAATGCTCTCACTAAGTATCTAGGTCCATGTATGGATTACTATGATATGCATATAAATACTAGTATGCTCTATATGCGTATGTATGGTATGTATGTACGAGGGACCGCTATAGCAAAAAACTATATGGTCCCTCATGTCAGCCCTGCCGCAATACCTGATCTGAATATACCTCTAGTTTCCTAAAAACGTGCACCAGTACCCTCCTGATGACCAGCTTTGCATCGAAATGTACCCTCTTAAACATGCTACGGTTGCATGCCAACCATATATGATGAACCATCGCTGACATAACAAGATGTCTCGCCCTGTTCATAATGGAGGTCCCCCTGTAATGTTGTCTGAATATCCGCAACATGCGTCCGTAGGTAGACATCTGCGGGAACATCTACAACCATAGTCTGATACGACCCCACAACTAGCTGATCGACTCGCACCTAAAGAAAAGATTATCAAGAGTCTCATCGTCATGCTGGCAAAATGTACATCTCCTGTCATCTATATAACCCTGTCGTGCGCGCACTGAAAGCCTCCCATGCACCAGCAGCCATACTGTAAAGGCATGACTCGGCTGGAGGTATGCCTATCAAACTGTCCGTACCCAAGGCTTCCTGGCTCTCACATCCCTGAAATGATCATAGGCCCTCCCAACACCCCCTTTCCTCTGGCTGAACCAATCAGAGAGGGTTTGTCCAGCGGCCTCTGCACTACCCACGATACCAAGAATGCAATCTCTGATCTGCACCAACTGCTTGATGAGTGGGTAATCAGTATATTTTTCCTGCCAACCCCATATCCCCACTCTCTGTAGATATGTGTGGTGCACCCATCGTATCCATAGTGAGTCCTGCTTGTCCTGTACGCGCTATAGAACCTTTGCCAAGAGAGCAAGGTTCCACGCCCGTAAATCCCTCAAGCCTAGACCACCTTCCAACTTGGGTCGGACTATCTCTGACCATGCTATAGGGGGGTTCTTTGTCGTCCACATAAGAGATCTGCAGATAGTATAGATGCGGTCAATAACTCCCTGCGGTAATGGAAAGATGGACATCCAGTAGCACTCGACCCCCTATAGTACAGATAATATGAGCTGCGCTTTCTCTGCATATGATTTAGTAAACTTTGGCCACGAAGTGACCCTCTAGGCAAGCGAGTTTAAGAGTGTGTTGTAGTCAGAGATTTTGAGCTTCTAGGAGGCTATGGGAATCCCCAGGTATTTGAAGGGCATTTCTCCTATCTGGAATCCAGTGATGGCCAAGAGTTGTTCCCGTGTATGAGTATCTATCCCTTCCATGTAGATGTTGGACTTAGCTAGGTTGGCCGTGAGGCCTGCCATATGAGCAAACTATGATAAGCAGTAAGCTACCTGAGTCACTGAAGATGTGTCCCCTCGGGATAGTAAGAGTAGGTCATCTGCATAGACCAAGTGCGCTATCCTAAGATGCTCGCACTTTGGGTGGAAGTGGAAATCTGACCTAATGGTACGTCGAGCAAGGGACCGGGATAGGTACTCCATGCATAGGCCAAACAGATATGGGGACAGGGGATCCCCCTGTCTGAGTCCTCTCCTACCTCGGAAGAAGCCATGCATTGTGCCATTTATCACTACAGAGAAGGAGGTGGTGGTAATGCATTCTCTGATCCATACGATATATATGGCCGGGAACTGCAACGCTACTAACACATCCTGCAGAAAACCCCAGTGCACTGAGTCAAAAGCCTTTTGTAGATCCACCTTCAATGTACATCTTGGGGATATCCTCTTTCTAGTGTAATTTCTCAAGATTTCTTGTGCCAAGTGGATATTATCTGATATAAGACAACCTTTGACAAATGCAGTCTGTGCAGGGTGAAGAAGATGGGGAGTGACTTCAGATAGTCGACTGGCTAGTAGCTTCGATATCACTTTGTAAAAATTGTGCAGCATGAGATGGGCTTATAGTCTTGCACCTTACTTGGATGAGATGATTTCGGCACTAGAGCAATGAGAGTATGATTCCATGATTTCAGAAGTTGCCCTGATGTAAAAAATTCAAAGACGGCAGCGGTGAAATCAACCCCAATTGTGTCCCAGCCTTGCTTGAAGAATTTCGAGCTATAGCCATCTGGTCCGGGAGCCTTTAAGTCACCTATGTTGAAAAGGGCACTCTTGACCTCTGCTGCCATGGGAAGCCTTGCTAGTAGCTCTTGTTGGTCATTTGTGAGCATATGTCCAAATTGCATACATTCTTCCTGAAAAGCCCCACATTCCACTGATGTACCAAGTTGACTTTGGAAGTGTCTCACAAATGCTTGTGCTACTTCATTTGAACTAGTGGTAGATTCCCCGTTGTCTTTTTCAATCGCTACAATTTCTCTCCTTTTGTTGTTTCTTTTGACAAGGGAGTGAAAGAAGGGGGTGTTTCTATCCACTAGTTTGAAGTATGTGTATTTGGCCCGTTGTTAGTAGAAGAGATACTCAGCCTTTGCATGGAGATCAGCAGCTTTCCTGGCTTCCTTATACTCCTCATCCACAACCCCTTGGGTTAGGGCCCTTTGTTGTACTTCTTCAAGGTGCGCTTGGGCTCTTTTAGCTCTTTCTTGGATGTGTTGGAAGTTTTCTTTGTTGAGTTGGCATAGTGGCTTCTTAAGTAAGGAGAGCTTCTGTTTCAGTTTGTATTGCCTTGCACCCTCTCTGATCATCCTACTAGCTAGATCCCAGTTGTGTTGGATAAGTTGGTTAAATTGGGGGTGGGTTGTCCACATATTGTAGAACTTGAAAGATTTCCCCTTAGACTTTCTGGGCTCCAATATAGAGACAATACAGGAAGCATGATCTGAGAAAACCCCTGAGGGTCTGAACTTTGCAAAACTACTTCTATCCTGTTCCATCTATTCTTTGTTGACCATTGCCCTGTCTAATTTGCACACCACTCGTCCATTGGTCCATGTGAACTGGCATCCCGTAGCATGTAGGTCTTCCATCCTGGCAGTGAGTACAAAATCCAGAAAGTCAGCGGTTGCATATGATGTGACCTCCATCCCTCCACACTTGTCAGCAGGGGATAATGGGGAATTAAAGTCTCCTATAGTTAACCAAGGTCTGACACGTGCCCCTCTCCCCCCCCACATCGGGATGTCAATTGCCGCAACTGTTGATTCGCCGGTGATCCGTGGGAGGCTCGATCCGACGGCTTTCAAGCCCCACTGTTATGTCGGTGCCTTCATATCCGACGACTGAGGAGCCTGAGCCTCAGCTATATAAGGTTCTTGTCGGAGAAGCTTTCGTTATTTGCTTTTGCCGTTGTCGCTGTTTGAAAGGCTCCGACCCCCCGCTCGGTTCTTTCGTCCTTTGATCCAGTAAGTCGCTTCCGTTCGGTTGGGGATCCACAGGTCTTAGTTGGTTTAGTTGGGAATTTTGTAGACCGGGTGTCCACCTCTAAAGTTATGGCTGAAGCGTCGACCTCCGGTCCCTGGTACAGGTCCATGAAGTCCACCTTTACGACTTCCGACCTAGAGGAGGTCAGAGTGTAGTTTGGAACTCCACTTAGTTATAGTTGACAATCCCCCGACCTGACCAACGCCCCCACACACTCCCGGGAGTGTGACCTTTTTCTTAGGTCAGTTTCAGGCCGGTCTTCGCTTCCCTATGCCTCCCTTCTTTGACTCCGTCTCCCAATACTTCAACATCCC
>JBBUKS010507921.1:0-34088 GCA_038050645.1 Hedychium gardnerianum | reverse complement strand
AATAACACCAAAACCTACTCCATAGGTCTCCAAATAAATCCCAGAAAATTTCATAATATTCATAAAATTTTCCTATATTTTATTTTATAATTTTTCTCGTATTTTACATCTGTCAAGCCACAAACTTCACAAGAAGCATTAGCAACGTTCATTGTGCTCATGTTCAGGGAATCAAACCTCTTGGTGAGTGCATCCATCTTTGTTGAAAAAATGTCCATGGAATTAATTGAATATTTCCTTGGAGATTGTTCTTGATTTCCTCGCTTAGATATCTACTAGTGGTAATTTATCACCACGCTTTTTATGATCTCCTCTGCCTCATCTAGGGTTTTGTTCATCTGAGCTCCACTAGTTGCGGAGTCCAATGACACCCTTTTCACCTACGAGATACCGTTGTAGAAGGTGTGAATCACCAACCACCTTTCTAGTCCATGATGTGGGCACTACTGCAGTAATCCATTGAATATATCCTAAGCTTCAAATAATGACTCCTCGTCTTTTTATATAAGCTCGTGATTTGGTGCTGCATGTATGCCGTTTTGCTTGGACAAAAAAATTTATCCAAAAATCTCTACTCGCACTGGTCCCAAGTAGATATGTTGCCCGCCGTTAGAGAATGAAGCCAAGACTTGGAGTATCATCCAAATCGCATCCGCAAAGGCGCCATTATATTTCATCGTCGAACAGATCTCCAAAAACACCTCCACGTGCAGATTTGGGTCTTCCATCAGCCCTCCACCAAATTGATTTTGCTAGACCATGTGGATTAAGGCAGGTTTCAGCTCAAAGTTGTTTGCTTCTATCAGAGGTCTCATGAAGCTAGACTTCAATCCTCTAGTGCTAGGGGCGGCGTAATCTTTGAGCAACTTGTTCTCGTTGTCCACCATGGTTGCATTTTCTTGGGCCTTGTTCTCTTACGAAGTTCTTTGTTCGTTCACCTTTCGATGATAGGTGCGGTCTATCTCTGGATTGATAGGAAGCAAATCTTCCCTTCTTTTAGATCTCTACATGTGAGGGCCCTGCCCACCTGAAAAGGGAAGAGATGAAGAGAAAAGGAAAGTGATCTGAATGAAAATTAGGAAAGAAATCCTGAAAAGGAAAATCAGAAATAGACGAGAGAGGTGGGGGTGAATCTTTTTCGTTTAAAAACTTCTTTTCTTTTTCTAAAGTCAAATCAAATCAAAGTAGCAATGGAATAAAATAGAACAAACACAAAGACACAATTCAGTTTTTACTTGGTTTGTAGTTATTGTACTAATTTCGCAAGTGCACGACAAGTCGTCAAGTAAGAAAATATCGAATCCACGGGAATTGTTGTTGGATACTATGATGGTTGGGAAATGAGAGAGTTAAGAGAGTGAGTTGAGCACGAGAGAGAGAATTGAAAGGGTAAGCTGAGTTGGGAAATGATTCTAGGACTTCAGGTTCACTGCGATGGTTGTTCTAAGAATTATTTACTTTCCTATCTCTACGTATGTTCACATGTAGGTGTATCAATTCTAAGACTAAACCAGGGTGTCCACCTAAACTCAATGCCTCTTCGCAAGAAAATCACCTAGTGTTCGCTTAACTGATTACCCCTGTCACATGGGCTCCACGGTCATACGATTAGTTTTCCTCCTATAGTCAAGATCACAAATTGGGGCAAACCCCCTTTAAGCCCTAAGATAGTTATCAACTCATGGTTAATTCACCTAGATTAAAGACAATAATAATAGAAAGTCCACTTAAAGGAATACTCTTGTCACATAGGGCTCCACGGTCATACAATCTATATTATCCTCTCTACAAGACGATGGACTCACCATGTCCCAAAACATTCATCATCCACACAATAAAGAAGAACATAGAACATACATGTCATGTAATAGGGAAAGAAATAATTACTTAGAACAAGTGTCAACAATTACATCATAGTTACTGCCAAATCCTAGAATACAAAAATCACTCCATGGAGAAAAGAGAACAATCCAAAGACATTGAAGAAAACATTCTTACAATCCAAATCTTATAATAAGGAAGAAGAAATACTTAGCGAGGAGATTGCTGATGTCTTTGGAATGTTTTGACGCTCTAGAAGTGGACGGATCGTCGCGACGTCTCTCTTCTTAGTGCTCTAGGGTTTCCCTAGGAAAGGGGGAACCCTTCTCTTCCAGTTAGGTGGCATTTTTACCCTTTTTATATGCCCTTATAACCGTCAAAAAATGGTTGAAAACCACTCAACCATGACTTGGAAAAAGTCATGTCATGGTCGTGCATAGGGGGCACAACCATGTCAAACCAATAGCCATTCTGTGAAGCATTACGACAATGCCAGCGAGGCATGGCCGTATTAACTTCTATGGGTTAAAATGGCACGGTCGTGCCAAAAGGCATGACCGTGTCATTCCAACTTCCATTCTGTGGAGATTGGCACAACCATGCCAGTGAGGCACATCCATGTCAGCTACTACGGGGGAGAATGGCACGGTTGTGCCAGGAGGCACGACCATGATAACTACTACGGGGGAGAATGGCATGACCGTGCTAGGGAGGCATGATCGTGTTAGCTACTACAAGGGAGAATGGCACAATCGTGCTAGGGGGCATGACCGTGACAACTACTACGGGTGAGAATGACATGGGTGTGCCAAGAGGGCATGACCATGTTAATCTAACTGTCATTTTGTGGAAAATGGCACAGCCGTGCCCGAGGGCACAGTCGTGCTAGCTGAAGTTTCAAAGATGAGTATCTTCTATGGAGATTGGCACGGTCGTTCCAAGGAGGCATGACCGTGTCAAGAGAAGCAATCCCCTTTTGTTGTCCTTTTCGCATTTGAATTCAACCGAAGGAACACGTCGTGTCATAGGACAGAGCCAAAGCGTGTTCCTCTCTTTAGCTTCCCTTTCCATGGCTTTCTACTTTATTTTTTCTCCGCAATCACGTCCTGTCAATTAAAAGCACAAGGAGTAGTTCTCCGAACTAAAAGTAGAACAACCGATAAAGAGAAGATGCATGTATGTAAAATATGCACATGCAATGACACAAAACATATGCACAATAGTACTAAAAAGCATGCATAAATAAAACTCATCATACCCCCAGACTTAAACTTTTTCTTGTCCTCTAATAAAACCTGGAATCTAGAGTTATGTATATGAGTAATGCATCATAATCCCTAGTGAAAGCACTTTTTCTTGTTCCTAAAAGATTTTCGGCGATAGGCACTTACCTACCGCACAAGGTTCTTTCCCTTCAAAGTCTACACAAGGTCTCAAAAGAATACCCGGTATTAAGAGAAACATAATAATTATTTCTCTAATAACTTAACTCGGTCTCAAAGGGGTACCTAACAACAACTATATTTTTATCCCATGCTTAATTTATTTCTCTTTTTTTTTGCTATGTGTTCACAAAGTGCTACACTTTTTCACTAGGATTTTGATTTTTTTTTTTCAAATGAGTATCATAATCTGAGTTTACTCCAGTAACCAAAATGTAGTTGAAGGGTCACTTAGGAAACAAGAATACTAGTCCGGTTCTATGAATCATGACTATTTTCAGATGTAAGGAGATCAAAAGTTAAGCATAAGTGTAAGGAGATCAAAAAAAAATTAGGCCAACACCAAAACTCATATGGTACGAATACTGCTCAAGTCATGCTATTACTGATAGGAAAAAATAGATTGCTAAGCATACTAGCATTTAATCACAACAAAATAAAATCTAGAGAGTACTAATGTCATGCTATAGAGAAGAACAAGCAAACAAACAAATGTACACGCAATCAACACTATGCATGATGACATGAAAACATGATATGGTGCAATAAGAAGAAAAACTTTTATTATGCAAAAAGAAATACGACAAATGCAAACTAACTAACCTAAAACTAACTCCCCCAGACTTGGACATTTCATTGTCCAAATGAAATCCGGATGCTAATAAGGAGGAGAGTGAGTACCGTGTTGCTAGTCTAGAAGGCCTGCTCGTCCTCTCTTTCAATAGACATGCCTAAGAAATATTTCTTTAAACGTTTCCCATTCACTTTGAAAAGTCCTGATTCTTTTCTCCAAATATCTATTGCCCCATATGGATATACCTTCTAGACTCTAAAAGGTCCTGACCATCGTAACTTCAATTTTCCAAGAAAAAGTTTGAGTCTCAAATTAAATAACAAAACAAGGTCTCCTTCATGAAACTAACTTCGCACAATATGTTTGTCATGCCAACATTTGGTTCTTTCCTTGTATGACTTTGCATGTTCGTAAGCATCCATTCTTAATTCATCTAGTTCACTTAGTTGAATCGTTCTTTTTTCTCCAACTATCTTTAGATCGAAGTTTAAACGTTGGATTTCCCAATAAGCCTTGTACTTCCAATTCAATTGGGAGATGACAGGGTTTGTGATAAACAAGTTGGAACAGAGTCATACCAATTGGTGTTTTACAAGCGGTCCGATATTCCTATAGAATATCATCCAATTTTTGTGACCAATCTTTTTTGGATGCGGACATAGTCTTCTCCAGAATGTTCTTGATTTCCCTATTTGATATCTCAACCTAAACCCGTGCATCGGCTTGAATTCATTTCTCGTATCAGATCACATTCATCTTTCTCGGATCTGAATCGATAGTTGGGGACAGTCGGATCTTACTCTATCATATAATTAAGGATGAAGCTTTGGATGGGCATCGGCTAGCTCGCTCCTCTATCACTGCCTGGGCAAAGAAAGGTAGCGCAGCGCGGTGCAAAGAAAGGTAGCACAGCGCTAGACACTCAGAAAGAAATTGGTAGCAATGACGGGATTCGAACCCATGACTCACTTATCTGACGCTACTACTGATTACTGGGAATTGAACCTTTCCTATAATTGTACACGCACTGAGCCAAGAGAGTCTTTCTTTACTCTGCCATTGACACGGGAGCGACTAACTTACTCTACAGGAAGAGTGGCCCGGCCCGATTAGATTTGACAAAGAAAAGAATTGTTAGGCTTGGACAAAGATCAGAATGGTAGCGCAAGACACAAAGAAAGAAATGGGTAGTGATAGTTGGGGACAGAACCCATGATAAGTAGATCTGTTCAGTGAGTGTGGCTACCCTCTATTCTGCTTAGCTGAATAGGGCTATGCAAGAAAAGGATCTCTCGCTATGCAAGAAAAGGATCAATAGTCTGCAGATGATATGACGTCACAATCTTGTGGTTCACTCCATATTTCTTAAGTAGATTCTCGAACTGCTTTTCGATGAAGTGAGATCCTTAATCACACTTATGACTGCTCTAGGCACTCCAAATCTAGTGAAGATTATCTTTTTGAATAATTTGATAATTGTCTTGGCATCACAAGTTGGAGTTGGTATAGCTTCTACCCTCTTTGAAATATAATCTACTGCCACTAGGATATAATCAATTGTTGTTGTTGGTGTAAGATTCCATGATTTGAACAGTTGACCGCTCGTGAAGAACTCCAATACGACTGTAGTGAAATCCTGCTTGACTGTATCCCATGCATGTTTATAAAATTTGAAATTGTATCCATCTAGGCCTTGTGCCTTAAGGTCTCCAATATCAAATAAAGCTTTCTTAATTTCTTCTTCAATTAGGGTTGGTTAGTTGAGCCTACTAGACAGCCATGATAACTCTCCCAAATTACATACATTCTGCTTGGAAAGGGGTATGCTCTACCTGTAACCAAGCTATGTCTGGTGTTTCATGAATTCCTGTAACACTTCTTCTGGCCTGGAGGTAGTGTCCCCATTACTCTTCTCCACAACTACTACCTCCCTTCTTTTGTTATTTCTTTTGACTAGGGAGTGGAAGAAAGTGGTGTTCTTACCGACTTCCTTAAAGTATGTATGCTTTGCTCGTTGTTGATAAAAGAGGTACTCAACCTGAGTTAGCAGAGCTGCAACTTTCCTACCTTCCTGGTACTCCTCATTGACATACCCTTGTGTCAAGACTCTTTGTTGTACCTCCTCTAAGTGCATCTGTTCTCTTTTTGCCCTTTCTTGAATGTGTGTGTAACTCTGATAATTAAGCTGTCGAAGGGGTCTTTTGAGTAGTAGGAGCTTCTATTTTAACCTGTATCGAGCCACACCATGTGTAACCCTTGTGTTTGTTTGATCCCAACTATCATACACAAGTTGCTTGAAATCCGGGTGCGTCATCCACATGTTAAAAAATTTGAAAGGCTTTTCTTGTTTTCTTCGAGGCTCCAAAACAAGAGGCATGATTTGAGAAGACTCCCGAGGGTCTGAATTCTACAAAACTGCTCCGGTCTTGCTCCAACCACAGTTTGTTTACCATAGCCCTGTCAAGTTTGCATATTATGTGCCCATTTGTCCACGTGAACTGACAACCAGTAGAATGTAGGTCTTCTACACCTGTCATGAGTGCAAAGTCTTGAAAGTCTATTGTGACATGTGTTGTGACATCCATTCCTCCTTGTTTATCAGTAGGTGAAAGGGGAGAGTCGAAATCTCCAATGAGGTGTCATGGCATATCCATAGCTCCAGCAATCTGATGTAACTCCTCCCACATGTGTTTTCTGCTAGTAATTATAAGTTGTCCATATATAAAGGTAGTGTGCATAAGAGGTCCCTGCAACCTTGCTCTGGATGACGGTATAAATGAATTGTTAATCTCATTGCTTGATTTCTAGCATGATGACTTGAGGATCCCACATCAATAACAATCTACTCCTGGTGGAAGTTCCTACCTGGTGTTCCGTGGCCCATTTTTGGAATCTAGTATTTCTCAATTGTTGGTAGTGTTCCGTTGTGAGCTTTGTTTCCAAGATGCATAAGACACTCAATCTTTACTTCAGGAAGAGATTCATGACCTCCTTCTATTTGAGACCTTTATTAAGGCCTCTAATATTCCATGCTCCTATCTTCATAATGGTTTAGGAGGCAAATGCCTCCCAACATTAAATGTGTTCCCCCTATTTCCTTGTTGCCCTTTCTCATCTTCCTTTGCCTTCTCTCCTCCTTCTCCATGATTTCCTTTGTTGATGCCTTGGCTCTTCTCATCTCTTCGAATGGGTTCAAGAATGGTTCCCTGATTCCAATTAGTTGCTGCCAAACCCACTATAATTGGCTTAATCATTTCTATTTTAGCATTCTGTGAATCCATATCCTCTAGGGATTCTAACTGGTTTTGTTCAGTACTGATATTGCTTGGCTTTTGGTTTCTTGTGCTTGATCTAGTCTGGATGCCTTATTTGAGTTGGGTTGTTGTTTGTTGGTCCTCAAGGCTTGATGCATTCTTTTGAAACAGCTCATTGCCAACAGTGATTTCATCTCCTTCAATGTCTGAGATAGTAGTGAATGGGTAATTGTAGGTCCTGAACAAGCTGAGTTTCCCTTGCTGGGCTGCCCTGTGTTTGTGCTGCTAGTGCTATCATCTTCCTTTGTACTCAAGCTCTGGTTTGATAACTTGGACTAGTCCCTTGAGCTAGTAGTGGATGAGACATGCTGGAGATTGTTTTTCCCTATTCAGTTCTGTGTTTGTGTTGCCTCTTCAGCTTGGTGTGGTGAACTTGAGGAGGGTCACCTTGTTCCCTTTGGAAGCTTGCCTCTGAGCATTCTTAAACCTCCTTGTCCATTTTTGCATTAGTATCTGAGTTGTGCTCCTGAGTGTCAGTTCTTGAGTTTGCTGTGTTTTCTGAACTTCTTGCTTTAGTTTCAAATTCTGGTTCTAGAACTGTTATTTGGTCTGCCATCCTTGAAAGCTGATCAGGATCCACAACAGTAGCAGTGATAGTTAGGTCAAAGATTTGAGGTGTCCTTGTAGGCTGAGCTTGCTTCTCAGTTGCTTTCCCTTTCGCTTCATCCAATGAGCATGTTTGGGTATTAGAATTTTGATTTGCCCAATGAGCATTGCCATTTGCTCATCCAAGGTCCCAGTAGTATTTCTTACTGATTCTTTGGTGTTTAGTACTACTGTAACATATTTTGTGAGTCCAATTCTAGAAATAGTGTCAAATTCTGAAACCCTGCCTAAACTTGCTGAAATTCCAGTTTCTAAAGCTTTTGCCTTTTTAATTGTGAGTCCTTGCATTGGAGTTGATACAGACCCAGTTGTTGAGGTCAGATATGGGGCTAACATTACTACTACCAGTCCTGATTATGAATCTTGTACAAACCCCATTATTGAATCCATTCCTGAAACTACTGCATTTCCAGAAGTGTTAAATTCTGAAACCCTGGCAGAACTTACTGAAATTCCAATTTCTGAAGCTTTTTCCCTTGTAACTGTGAATCCTTGCATTGGATTTGATACAAACCCAGTAGTTGAGATCATATCTGGGGCTAGCATTATTTCTGCCAATTCTGATTCTGAATCTGGTACAAACCCCATCGCTAAATCCATTCCTGAAACTGCTGCATTTCAAGAAGCTGAGTCTAACTTACCTGTTTCGGGTTTTGAAACTGATGCAACTCTTAGGACTATAATAAAGGATGGAATTGGTTTGTGATCTAGCCTCATTCCTCAAACCGAGGGAGTAGTAACCAATGGAACAGTAATCTTCTTTATCAAATCTATGCTAGGTTGGGTTTTTCCATATTGTCTTGGTTTTGTACTTTGTACTTGACTAGTCAGTGGTTATCAGTTTCTTGTCCACTGTATTTCCATTCCCTACCATCAAACCTGATACAACCCCAGATATTTCTAACCCTTGTTGCAAGACAGAAACTGAAATGGGGTTAATTGTCACAGTGTTCATTGCATTTGTTGAGCTGGAGTTTGGCTGTTGCATATCAGTGCCATTGGATTCCATATCCTTGGTTTGTGTTGGTAGCATGCCTCATTATAGAACCTAGGATTGTTCTCAATTCAGAGCATGACTCTGTAGTTGATCCACTTCTTGAACATGTAGATACTATAATTGTAAATTCTGGGTTTGCAATTGATGAAATGGTGATTTTTGGATTTTCTGCCCTTGTGATTGTGAGGCTTGTCCTTGTAGCCCTAGGACAATTTGATAAAGCCTTATCTAATACTTGTATCACTGATGTCACCTCTGAAACTGATCCAACTATGAGCATTCCTTGGATTGTAAATGAACATGCAGCTAGGGCTGAATTTGGACTTGTTGTGCTTGTGCCAATCTATGAATCTGGCTGGGTAGAGGACTTGCTCATAAGCTAGGTCTGAGATAACAGCTAGTGCAATGGGTGAAACTAAAAGAGCAACAACAAGAATAGTGTCCAGTACTACAGTTGGTATCAATGGAATAGTGAACTTATCAGTAATGACTTTTGCTAAAAATGTCTCTGGATTTGGGGAGGAGGGGGTATATTTTGTTCCTTTTCTTTTGTAGCCCAGGCTCGTACTAGTCTAGCTATTTTCTTAGGCATTTTGAAATGCCTTTCAGCTCTAATCCCCTTCCCTGACTTTGAAACTGATACTAAACCTATTGTTTTAGTTACTAAGACTGTCTCAATTTCTGAAACTATCTCAGTTCCTGAAACTGTTTCAATTCCTAAAACTCTTGGAATTAATCCCACTGCATCTACTGAATCTGATAACTCTGGAGCTATGGGTGAACTACATTGTGGATCATACATAGTTTGAGTTCTTGCCCTTTCTCCCACCCTTGTTCAACTCCGTAGAGGTTTGTTTCTACATTGCATAGTAAGGTCTCATAAAGTTGCATGTCTTTGAAGTGCATCAGGGATGTCAATGCCTTTGTGGACTTGAAGTTATATGGTTAGATATCAACTGTTCAGTGGATTTGCGTTGCGATCCTTTATTGTAACCAATCCTGGCATTCCCCTATACTGAAGTCATTTCTGATACAAACCCTATTGCTGAAGCCATCTCTGATATTGCTACAGGTCTAAGGATTGGGAGTGTTATAGCTGTTCCTTGAGTCTCTCGACACAATGAAATTTGTAGGGAATTTCTTCCCACTAGGGTTAGGCTCCATCAAGGTTGGATGTGTTCTGAAATGGATGAGGTAGTGCCCAAATTCAATGAAACAGTGATAGAAATACAGTCTTCTGTTTCGGGAATTACAGCCATTGCTTGGGGTTTCCTATTCTTCCAAGTAGATCATGCTGGTGTATGCCTAGCTAGCTGCATTTGAGATCACATTTGCTTATCAGCCACAGTACCATTCCCTTCCATTAACATTGAGCTTGCTTGTGGTGGGGTCTGAAATACTTGAGACAACATTAGTTGTTGAAACAGTTTCGAAGTTTGGTTGTATCAGTGTCGTGAGTTCCTAATTCTCCATTTGTACAACATCTCGCAGTGAACCAATTTCTACAGCAGATCTTGCTAGCCCTAAACCTGAGACTGAAGCTGAAACAGGTTCTACTACCAATCCCACTAACCCTAAATTTGAGGTTGAGACTAAAGTTGTTGTTTCCATGGGTCGTCTACAATCTGTGGTATCCCCTCTGTCCACTACCTGATCCTCTAGTTCCTCCGATGGCGCAGGTGGACTGATAGTGCCCTAGTTGTCAACACCCTGAACACAATTTTAGTATTGTTTCAAACTTAAGTTCCAAATTTACATCCCTGGCATCCGGGAGTGTGGATGTGACCGTATCTAGGAGTTTCTTCGTAGTGTCAACATCAACTAGAACTCTAGCAAAGTTGATTCATTCTCTAGCCTTGGTGAATCCGACTAATGATGTCACTTTGCTCAAGCCTGTTGTTGACCAACAGTCAATTAGCAATCCATATATTTGCATTCAAATTGGAAGTTGGTTGTGTATCTCCGATTCAAAAGTGAAACAAGGTGGCATAGCTTTGAGATAAGGGGGCATCCATAAGCGATATAAGGTCCTCCTTTCATAATTGTATCACAAGCTTCTTTTTCTATAAACTTAAACACCAACCACACTGAATCATGTGTGAGCATTTTATGGGGAGTTTTCCATCTTGTGTAAGTCTGAGGACCGTTGGCCATCCAGGGAATCGCCCAAGGAATCTGCCAACCAAACAAAACCTTACCATCTCCTCTATCGAATCCTTGTCTTCTACTGTTAGAGTGGCCTTGTCTCCTTGCTGCTGCAATAATCGTAAAGCAGTACCTTTAGAGCAAACCCGATTCTTCTTGAATAGGTTGTCCCATCTCTGAGTGTTTGTGCCCAATTCTGGATGGCTTTATCCTTGAGCTTCAGGTCGCTGCCTGTTGGGGAGCCTAATAGATGCGTGCGATGGACATCTTTCATAAAACGCACAGCGGAAGAAGAAATAATAAACTATTTTACTTTACTACAACACACATCACACACATGCAGGATACAACACACTAGACATAACCGCATAATTAAAATTTTATGAAACAAAGGTATACCTGACAGATGACATGGAGCGGAAATGACACCAACCAGCGATGTTATGAAGCCTCGCCTCTATTCGTATCCATGCCGAGCAATCGTCAAGGAAGCTTCACGAAGCCTCGGGTCTTGATTCCGCCTTCTGTACTAGACGATGAACGGAGACAAGGCAATCCGAGAGAGAGTCTTGGACTCGGTTCGATACCCGGTGACACAAGGCAACTCGACGATACTAAATGAGGTTGATGACAATAATATAGTCGTTGTCCGACGTGAACAACTTGTTGTCGGCATTGCTGGCAGCAAGTCCGACAACACCAAAGTTTTGGCAGCAACCTTTGCTTATCAGAACAACACCTTTGGCAGCTGTGGAAGAAGCTGGGTGGCCTACAGTGGCGAGACAACAAGTTTGGTTAGTGTTTATTGGCCGAAAGAAGGAATGTACGGCGGTGGCAGTAGCCTCCTTCCTTGCTATTGTCCTTGGGTGGCGGTGGTGTTAGCAGCACACGGCGACTGTTGCTGGCTGGAGGGCGCTGCTCTAGCGTCATCCTAGTCGAAGGGAGGGTGCTGGCCATCTGTGGGGTGTTGGTCGGCGATGATGTGCTGGCCGGTGGTGGTTGGGAGGTGGCATAAGGAGAATTTCTTCTCCTTGTGGTCGATAGCAACAAGAGAGGAGGAGAGGAGAGAGAGGAAATAAAACCTAAATCTCTCTTTCTCTTTAATCTATATCATTATATAGATTTCCTATCAAGTTTGAGGAATAAGTCCAAAACCCATACCAGCTAAGCCAACCCCATCCGTTAGGCTTAAGTTTGGTTCAAGACCAAACCAACTTGGTTCAAAACCAAAACACCTTGGTTCAATAACCAAATCCCTTTTAATTAAAACCAAACTAATTTGATTTATAATTAAACCAAAGAGGGTCCAATTCATCTTCAAAAGACATGGCCCATCCGCGCTTCCATTGCGATAAAATATCTTCCATATTTATCCTTCATCTAGTCCAACCAGACTTAGTCTCTCTCGATCTGAGAATCCAATTGTCAAACTGATTTTTAAGTCTTTCAAATAAACTCGTAGTATGTGTGACCCAATAGGTTCCCAGTTATGTTAGTCATTTGTAATTAACTATTAATTATGAACAGATCATGAGTGGCACCTAGTAGTACATCATGATCCCCAATTGATCGAAAAATCAACGATTGATCCCAATAACACTTTTGAACCCTTCAGCCGCTACAGTAAGTTGTGCCTCGTTCTTTTCACTTGTCTTATAGCCACTTAATTCAGGACATGGTCTATGTATCAGTCCCCACTAGGTTGACTACGTCACACCTAGCCTAAGTTATGCTTACTTATCCTATGGATTCAAATTACTCAGACACGTGTCGAGTAACAATCCTAACAAGTGGTCATAGGAGTAGTGAATTCTCTGTAGGCTATCCAAACACCTTAGGACACTTCGACTTATATCCAATCATCTCGTACTCACACCTCCGTGGAGATGTATTGACTAAGATGTCAAAGTATACCAAGGTGATTTGAATACCTCAAGTCGAAGAAAACTCGTACTTAATCTACAATGACATCTTCATTGACATATCCATATATGTAAAGAACCATATGAAATCTCATCACTCCGATGAACTAGTTACCCTTAACTAGCATCCACATTTAATTCTCGACATCTCAATGTCTCCAGCCAGTGAGGAGTAGTTTCTTGGTTAAACTAAGGAGTATAACATGTGCTAGTCTCTCAAAATCGATAATGTCCGAACTCATCAATTAATCAACTAGGAAATATTTCAATACATTCATAATTACACATATAGATGCTCACTAGTTGTGATCCAATCACAAGTTCTCTCATGCTATAAATCATATTGCGTACATTCGATAAATGAGTTTAAGATCTAATCATATACATAAAAAATGTATAATCAAATAGTGAATCTTTATTTATCCAATAAATATTACATACCATAAGGTGATTGTCTTAGGACATCTCTCGAATATAACATACTCTCACTTGGCCTAATGTCAATCTCCATGGTATCTAATATCATAAGTCTTGACGTGACTCTCAAACTTACTTTGTGGTAGAGTCTTTGTCAAAGGATCTGCTAGGTTTCTTTTAGTGGGAATCTTCTCGATTTGTATTTCTTTCCTATTGATAATCTCTTTGATAAAATGATAATGCCGAAGCACATGTTTGGATCGTTGGTAAGACCTACATTCCTTAGCCTGTGCGATTGCTCCATTATTATCGCAGTAGACTGGTAATGCTTCAACAATGGTCGGAACCACTCCAAGTTCAGAGATGAACTTCTTGATCCAAACTGCTTCCTTTGGTGCTTCAAAATCCACAATGTATTCTACCTCTATGGTAGAATCAGCAATGGTGTCTTGCTTGGAACTCTTCCAATTTATTGAGCCTCCATTCAATGTGAATATGTACACAGACTGGGACTTGGAGTCATCCTTGTCTGTCTGAAAGCTGACATCTTGCATATAACCATATCATCATCTTTATATACCAAGAACACATCCTTAGTTCTTCTCAAGTAATTAAGGATTGCCTTGACAGCCACCCAATGATCCATGCTTGGATCTGAATGGTATCTACTCGTGACACTAAGAGCGTATGATAATTGGGCTTCGTACATAACATAACATACATGATAGATCATATCGCAAACGCATAGGGTATCTTACTCATGCAAATCCTCTCGTCTTCTGTGCGTGGGCACATAAACTTCGAAAGGTGAATCCATACCGCATAAGTATAAAACCTTTCCTGGATTCATCCATGCTAAACCATTTAGCACTTTATCTATATATGTAGAATGCGAAAGACCAAGCAACCGTTTCGATCTATCTTTATAGATCTTAATCTTGAGGATATGGGTTGCTTCTCCCATGTCTTTCATGGAGAACGTTTTGGACAATCAAACCTTAACTGACTGTAGAACAGACACATCATTTCCTATAAGCAATATGTCATCAACATATAACACTAGAAATACGACCGCACTCCCACTAGTACCTTCTTGTTCACATAAGGTTCATTCAAATTTTGTGAGAAATCAAACTCTTTCCTAGATTCTTGCTTCAATACATAAATGGATCGCTGAAGCTTGCATACTTTATTTCTATCAACAGATGTGAAACCCTCGGGTTGTATCATATACACCTCCTCAAACAGATTTTCGTTGAGGAAATCCATTTTCACATCCATCTACCATATCTCATAATCATAATGAGCTGCTATGGCTAGGAGTATACGAATGGATTTAAGCATAGCTACTAATGAGAATGTTTTATCATAGTCAACGTCTTGTCTTTGACGATAGCCTTTCTCCACTAATCTCACTCAAGGTGTTGACTATGATGAAACCTTCTCACTAATAGTTATAATCCATTCTGATACTCCTGGTCATAGCAGCTCATTATGATTATGAGATATGACAAATGGATGTGAAAATGACTTTCCTTAACAGAAAGTGGTGAAAGGCTATCATCAAAAGTAAGGTGTTGACTATGACGAAACCTTCTCACCAGTAGCTATGCTTAAATTCATTCGGATACTCTTGGCCATATTAGTTCATTATGATTATGAAATGTGATAAATGGATGTGAAAATAGCTTTCCTTAACGAAAATCTATTTGAGGAAGTATATATGATACATACAACCTGAGGGTTTCACATCTATTGATAAAAATAAAGTATGCAAGCTTCAGCGATTCATTTATGGATTGAAACAAGCATCCAGGAGTTGGAATATCTATTTTGATAAGGCAATCAAAGAGTTTAATTTCTCAAAAAATCCTGACGAACCTTGTGTGTACAAGAAGGTTAGTGGGAGTGTGATTGTATTCCTAGTGCTCTATGTTGATGACATATTACTTATAGAAAATGATGTGCCTGCTCTAAAGTCAGTTAAGGGTTGGTTGTTCAAAACATTCTCCATGAAAGATATGGGAGAAGCAACTTACATCCTTGGGATTAAAATCTATAGAGATAGTCAAAACAATTGCTTGATATTTCACAGTCTACATATATAGATAAAGTGCTAAAGCGGTTTAGCATGGATAAATCCAAGAAAGGTTTTATACTCATGCGACATGACATTCACCTTTGAAGTCTATGCCCATGCACAAAAGACGAGAGGATTTGCATGAGTAAGATTCCCTATGTGTCAGCGATGAGATCTATATCGTACGCTTTGAGTGTCACGAGCAGATACCAGTCAAATCTAGGCATGAATCATTGGGTGGCTATTAAGATAATCCTTAAGTACTTAAAAAAAAACTAAAAATGTGTTCCTTAAGTACTTAAAAAAAACTAAAAATGCGTTCTTGTTATATGGAGATGGTGATATCGTTACACGTAGATATACAGATGCCAGCTTCCAGACTGATAAGGATGACTCCAAGTCTCAGTATGGATACATATTCACATTAAATAGAGGTGCAATAAGTTAAAAATCTTCCAAGCAAGACAGAGTTGCGAACTCTACCATAGAGGCAGAATAAATTGTAACTTTTGAAGCAACAAAGTAAGCGATTTGGATCAAGAAGTTCATCTTTGAACTAAGAGTGGTTCCGTCTATTGTTGAAGTATTACCAGTTTACTGTGACAACACTAGAGCCATTGCTCAGGCAAAGGAACAAAGGTCTCACCAACAATCCAAACATGTACTTTGTTGCTATCATCTGATTAGAGAGATCATCAGTAGGAATGAAATACAAATCTAGAAAATTCCCACTGAAAGGAACCTAACGGATCCTTAGACAAAAGCTCTATCACAAAGTAAGTTTATAAGTCATGTCCAGAACTATGGTATTGGATACTATGACGGTTGACATTAGGCTAAGTGAGAGTATGTTATTTTTGAGAGGAGTCCTAAGGCAATCACCTTATCGTATATACTATTTATTAGATAAATAAATAATTTACTACTTGAGCACACATTCTTTATGTGTGTGATTGGATCTTAAACTATCATACTGAATGTCAACAATAAATCATAACATGAGAGAACTTGTGATTGGATCACAACAAGTGAGTATCTTTACATGTGTAATTATGAATGTAATGAAACCTTCTCTAGTCGATGAATTGATGAGTTCGGACATCATCGATTCTGTAATATTACCATGTGTTATACTCCTTGGTTTATCCAAGTAGCCACTCCTCACTAACTGGATTGGGATGTCGAAAGTTAAACATGGATGCTAGTTAATAATGGTAACTAGTTCATTGGAGTGACCTGCCATGAGACTTCATATGGTTCTTCACATATATGGATATGTTACTGAAGATCTCATTGCACCTCGAGTGCAAGTTCCTTCTACTTGAGGTATTCAAGTCATCTTGGTCATGGAGATTTCTACTTTGACATCTTAAGTAAGTATCTCCTTAGAGTGGTACACACGAGAAGATTGAGTATAAGTTTGAAGTACTCGAAGGTGTTTGAATAGCCCACAGAGGATTCACCGCTCATATAAGGAGAAGTATACCCTGTCTATGGTCACTTGTTAGGATTATTACTCGTAAGTCTTTTCCCAAAATAGAACACGTCAAGAGAATAGTTTTCTTGGACAATGTGTTTGAGTAATTCAAATCCGCAAGACAAGGAAGTACTAGTTGGGCTAGGTGTTATATAGTCAGCCTAGTGGGGATTGAAACATAGACCATGTCCTAAACCAAGTGGGTATATGATGAGTGAAAGAAATAAGGCACGACTCATTGTAGCTGCCGAAAGGTTAAAAAATGGTTCTAGAATCAACCTGTGATTTTTTGATCAATTGGGGATCATGATGTACTACTAGGTGTCACTCATGATCGTTCCGTAATTAATGGTTAATTATGGACGACCAACATAACCGAGAATCTATGTGGTCACACATACTATGAGTTTATACGAAGACATAAAACGAGTTTAAGAATTGGATTCTCAAATCGAGAGAGAATAAGTTTGGTTGGACAAAACAAATGGCAAATATTGAAAGTTATTTGTCAGAATGAAAGTGCAGATGGGCCATATCTTTTGAAGATGTGACGGACCCTATTTGGTTATTGAACCAAGTGGTTTGGTTATTCAACCAAGTTGGTTTAGTCTTGAACCAAATCAAGAGCTTAATGAGTTGAGTTTTGGTTAAGACTTATTGGGTTGTGTGAGATGACTTGTTCCCCAAGTCTTCGAGAAGAGGTTATAAATACTCTCTAATAGGGATAGAATTATCAATGAGTTTTTAATTAAACCTAATTGTTAGTTTTTTCCAATTCTTCTCTTCTCCTTCTCATCTTGTGCCGCCGACCATCGGAGCACACCTCCTTGCGCCACCGCCCATTGGAGCAACCAACCTCGACACTAGCCAACCACCACTCAACCAGCCAGCAACTTCGCCGGAGTAGGAGCTCTAGTCCGGCAGCCACCACCCCAGCCGAACAGTAACCCAAAGGCTGTTGTCCGCCACCAGTTGGGCCTCATGCTGACTCCCCTTGCCACCAAAGGTTACTTTATAACCTCCGGACATCCTTAAATCTAGACACATCATTGGAAGAGGCAAGGGACATTGCCTTACAGTGGGTTTTTCGGCTCCATTCATCTTGATTTGTGTCGTCTTGGTTGCTTCGGCCACCAAACATGAATCGAGCATGATCCCTCTCTCGGATCATTTTGTCTCCCCATTTCGGCTAGTACCAAAGCGGAGACATGGCTTGGACTTAGCAGAATCATCTTGAGGAGTACTCGATGTGGATATGAATAGAGGCGAGGATTCATAGCATCGCTTGATTGATAACGGAAGAGGCTAGACTTGCGAGGCTAGCAAACGCTTTCTACAAAAAGTTCGAATATGAACTCACAGGTATAACTAGATTAAAAGGTTTAATTTAATTTTCATAAAATTTTAATTAGCGGTTATGTCCGCACGTGTTGTATATCTTGCATGCATAGATATGTGTGTTGTAATAAATTAGGATTTATTATGTTTTATATTCGCTAGGCATGTTTTGGAAACTTGTCAATCACACACATCCGCGTTGGGCTCCCCAACACTTGTCTCTTTCTGAACTTTTCAGAACTTCTTCATAATTAGTTGGTTTCTCATCCTTAATGAGCAACACGTCATTTGTTTCACTTATGAGAGAAATCCATATCTCTTAGGAATCTCACGTATCCTACTAGATTTACAAAGAGGTAGTGTTTCCATAGGTTCAGCCGAAAACTCATCATCATGAGTAATCGGTTGGGGTTCTTGACTAGGCGCGTGTCTTCTATATCTATTGGAGTCTCTTGAACCTCCTCAAGTTCAACTTTACTCCCACTGTTTTCCTGCAAGAGAAACTCTTTTTCTAGGAATACAGTAAGCCTTGAAACAAATGTCTTTTATTCCAAGGGATGATAGAATTGGTAACCCCTTGTGGGTAACCAATGAATAGACACTTATCAGACTTATCATCTAGCTTATCTGATATAGTCCTTTTCACATAAGTAGGACAACCTCATATCTTCTAGTAAGATAGGTGAGGTTTCTTACCAGTCTATATCTCATATGGAGTAGTAGAGATTGGCTTGGTCGGGACTCTGTTTAGCAAGTAAACAATTGTCTCAAGTGCATAATCCCAAAAGGATTTGGAAAGACTCGCATGATTCATCATTGACCTAACCATGTCCAACAAGGTTCGGTTTTGCCTTTCAGATACACCATTGTGTTGTGGCGTATAAGGTGGAGTCCATTGAGGCAATATTCCATTGTCCCTGAGATAATCTTGAAATGAAACTCTTAACTTAAGTATTCACCACCTCGATCGGATCAAAGTATTTTAATACTTTTTTCAAGTTGTTTCTCTACTTCATTTCTGAATTCTTTGAAACTTTCAAAGGCCTTAGATTTGTATCTTAATAAATACACATACCCAAATCATGAGTGATCATCGATGAAGATAATGAAATAGCTATAACCTTCTCGTGCATGAGTTGACATCAGTCCACATACATCGGTATGTATAAGGCTAAGCAAATCTCGCACTAGTTCACCTTTTCCTAAAAAGGTAAGTTAGTCATCTTGTCATTAAGCATGAGACTGATATGTTGATGAATCACTCTTGCCATTTCAGATTCCTCTTACAAATTTTTATCT
This sequence comes from Hedychium gardnerianum, assembly GCA_038050645.1. Taxonomy (NCBI): domain Eukaryota; kingdom Viridiplantae; phylum Streptophyta; class Magnoliopsida; order Zingiberales; family Zingiberaceae; genus Hedychium; species Hedychium gardnerianum. The sequence continues at coordinate 14,656 of JBBUKS010507921.1, read as the reverse complement.
TATAGCAATACAACAAAATAATATATTGTTAAGAAAATAACAATTACAATTTGATGAGAATGAATTACACAATAATTGTTTTTCTCTTGGCTTGCTTTCTTTTGATTTGGAGTGCTCAACTAGACTCAGAAATACAACAACATTTGCTCAAAATTGATACAAAATCTTCTTTCTACTATCTAGAATTTGTTGATTAGTTGACTAATTTCTTTAACCGAGTCGACTGAATCTACATGTAGTTGACTACTTCATCTATAACAACTTCTTGAGTTGATTGATCTTCTATCAAGTTGATGACTCCATTATAGCATCTACTTTATTAGTCAAATCAATGAACCTCTTCTTGGATATCTATAGTACCATCAGTTGACTGATCTCTCTTTTTGGTCAACTGGTCATACCTAGATCTATTTCTTACTCAACTGACTCTCAAATAGAAATATTTTATTCATTTATATTTTTTTACATTCAAATTTGAGTATTGCTTAGTCGACTCAACCATTAATTGACTTAAACTAGTCAACAATTGACTAATAATGTTACTCCAACCAACTCTAAGGTTGAGTCTCATCTTTCCAAGAGGCCTTATGTCTCCAAGACTTCATTCTTAATTTGTCTAGTATCAGTTGATCTCAACCTACCATGACTTTTACTGCTTATAAGCTTAGCCTTCAAAATTTCATCCATTGCTTAGTATTACTCAACCTTCACTCACTAAGACTTCGACTTGCGTAATCTCAAATTAACCTTGATCTGTCAACACTTTCACTTGTTTGGAAGTCACTCTTTTAAGATTTTCATCTGCCTAGCATCCAGTAAATCTTAACACGTTGGGATTTCATCACCCAATCCTTATTGACCTGCTTAAACTTTGACTTGTTTGGCATCTAGTTAATCTCGACCTAATATGACTTCATTACTTGGTAAACATTCAATCACCATTGACTTGTCTGTACTTCTATCACTTTCTAAGCATCTAGTCAATCTGTACTTGGTTGGAGTTTTCACTATTAATACCTTTTGGACTTTCCATTTCCAATTCCTTGTTGAACTTTCCATCTACCAACACCTATTGGACTTTCCATATGCCATACCTATTATGATTTTCATATACTAAGTGTTTAGTCACTTAACCCACTTGGACTTCATCCAATGTCAAGTATCTAGTCAACCTTAACCTACTTGACATATCATCCTAACTTATACAAACATATTGTCTAAACATCTTTACAAACATATTGTTCAACCACAAACATTTTGTCTAAATATCAAAATACACCCCGTGGTATAACAAGACCAAGCTAGACCTGATTGCTACAACAATCATCCTAAAATGACCAAGTTGGAGCTTGATTGCACCAACAACAATTTCCTTCAGAAATCTAAGAGTTTGGACCAAGGTTAAAGGATTCAACATCCCAAGCTCTTTGTAATTCATTTTCTCCCTAGTTTTTTATCTATAGGAGATGTGAGATGAATTGCATTGATTGAAAGGGCCAAACTCGTAGAGAGCTTGTGAAACCCTAGATACTTTGGCCAAGGTGTAATCCTTAGAAGTTGTGAACTTTATATTTTAGAGTCTTAAGTTCATTGCGTCATTGTAGGGCATGAAGTAGGAGCAAGATCTATGGATCACAAAAAATCCATTTGTTAGCATGTGTTGTTTATCATATTAATTTCTATTATGTATTGAATACTACCAATTATTGGTGCAATCAACCAATAGCCACATTGACCAAGATTTGTATTTTTTTATTTGAACAATATGTTAGACATAAGTTGGAGATGATAAGTCAAGTAGGTTAAGTTGAAAGGATATTTGGCATTACATGAAGTATAAGTGGGTCAAGAAGGCCAAACATGTGGCAATCATTGAAGACCAAAAAGGAGGTGGCAATTGGTAAGTCTCACTAACACTAGCATTGGAAACATGTGTTGACAGAGGAAGTCTTAGTAAATTAAGGAGGACAAATGTAGTTTGGTCAAATTGATGTTTACAATAACCAATTGGAAAATTTTAAAATCACAAAGTTGCGATTTGGTTGGGTTTATGATATCTAACAATCTGCTCATGTTAATTGCATTCTACTTGTGAAGTAGTTGATTTAGTAGACAACTTAGGTAGAAATATCATCGAACACAATGTTTTTGTTCGATTTTGTTTTGAGGACTAGGGGATTAGTAGTTGACTAGGATGGTAATATCAATCAACAGATGAAAATCAGAAAATTAAGAAAGAGAAATTGAGTGGATAAAGTTGTAGCAAATGGTCAAATTCAGACTTGCTAAAGTGGAGTAGTCTATTGGAGGTAATGCAATAGTCGATGGATCAATGATTTTCAGACTCTCCAGGAGTCTATACAAGAAAATTCTTGGATGATCTATAGGCGAGTGTTTTTACATTCTAAGGCCTTTAGTGAGCAATTCAAAGTCATCATAAATAAAGCAAAGCAAGATCCCATCTGTGTAAAGTTTCTTTACATGTATTATTTGCTTTGTACTAGTATTCTTGTATTTCTTTGTATTGTTTGTAAAAATAGGATTTGTATGAGGTTTTTTAGCATCTGGAAGGAATTCGAAGTGGAGGAAATATAATGGTTGATGAATCCAAAATTTGTTTCCTCACTTGGACATTAGTGATGAAAAAAAAAATTATATACCCAGCTAGCCCTGGGGGTGACCAACCACTAGGGTAAATTGAGAAGCGCTCACAGCAAGCGGCCCAGAAGCCCAACATCCTTTGGTTACGTGCCCCATTTGGAGGAAAAATTCCTACAAATGCGTCATAGCTGGGGATCGAACTGCGGGTGCCTGGGTGACAACTTGGGCACCCTGTCGCTGCACCATTTAGTGATGAAGTTTCTTTTGATGGTATTTTGGAACTCTCTATCTCGTTGTATTTACATGACTCTAGTCATGTGGAGTTTTTGGCTACAAGCTCAGATAATTTACTACCATGATGAACAAAAGTTAGTGTAAGTGCAGCGAAAGTGCTAAGGGTCGCTAAGGGGGTGGGGTGAATAGCGTACCTACAATAAATTCACCATTCTCTTTCTAATTGCTTAGCAAGGTTACATACACATTAATTATAATAAGCAATAAACATAAAAATGAGACATGCGTATTTACTTTGTTCACAACCCCCAGGGTTATTACGTCCAAGGCCTATACACAAAAACGTCTATCTACTATCCTTCTCCTCTTCGGTAAGGTGCCAGAGGTATTGGAACTTCTTACACAGATTATAAGTACAATGAGAAGACTTAGAAAATAAAATAGTATTTGTAGTTTTGGTCGTGGATGTATGTTGTATTCAAAACGTGAGCTCCTCACCTTCTTTTATAGCCTCTAGTCGAGTGCTGATGTGGCATGTTCAATCGACTGAAAAGCCTTGGTCAATCAAAAACTGCTGACGTGATTGATCGATCTTATCCATGAAGTCATCCTCTCTTAATACGTTGCTGACGTGTCATTATTCCAATCGGCCAAACTCCCTTTTTGTCGATTTGAATCTGTTCAGTTTTGATCACTGCTCTAGATCGTGTCCCATGTGGCATCCGGTCTCCCAATCCTATTCCGCGGTCTCCCAATACCATTTACATCAGATTTGTATTGTTGGATCAGCTTCCACATGGCTTCTGATGGCCCATACCGATATCTAGTCTCCCAATCTAAATCTCATGATAACTTGTTAACAAGATAATGATAATCCTGTGCATAGATTGTCTGAAATTGCTAGTTAGTTCAGTCGACCAGAAGATCCAATCGATCGGTTCTTATTTCGGTTGCTCGAAACTCCTAGCTCAGTCAACCACACTTAAGTTTGGTAGGACTTTCCTTTACCAAGTATCTAATCCCCTTTGACATACTTGGACTTTTTCCTTTTCAGATATCCGGACAACTAATGTGTATGAATCATGCATATGTTTTAAATATTATTTAGCATGCATTTACTACATTACACGAGCATTATTTAGGTTAACTTCAAGCTTTTGCAATATTTTTTATATTTTTAGTTCGGATGACTACTCTTTGTAATATATGATGACAAGACGTGAATATCTGACATTGGATGAAAAGCTATTGGAGCATCATTGCAAAATGATACTCGGCCTTCCCGTGGCACATGCCACAACTGTGTATCATCTATAGAGCTAGAATTGTCTTCGAAGCATCACCCGAAGAATCAAGCAAAAAATACAGCTAGACCGTGGCACCTACCACGGTCGTTGTCCATTCGGGATTTTGGTGAGAAGCTTTCCAGAATGATCCACGACCTGCCTGTGGTGCCTACCACGATCGTGGTAGGCTCAACGACCATGGATAGTAGGTTTTGATGATGGTGCTCCTATGAATTTTAGGTATTTTGTTAGATTCGAAAACTTTGGAGGCTATAATGGCAACCAAGGGGCATCAGTTTGAGGTATCGAAGGGTTCTTGTGATAGAAGACCCTAGGAGAGAGTCATCTTCCAAAAGATCCAAGGAGGCTAGAGATTTTGGCAACCGAAGAGCACGACCACCAAAGAGCACGTGGAGATCATCTAGAGATGTCATCAACATCAACAACTGAGTTCTTTCTACACCTTGCTCTTGATTCTTCATTGTAGAATGTTTTCCTTAATGTCTTTGGCTTGTTTATCCATCTTGATAGAGTAGTCTCCATAATTCTAGGATTAGGGAGTAACCCAATGTTGTGTTGACAATTGATTATATGTGATATCTCTCTTTTATTTATGATATGTTTGATTCTTGATTCGCTTTTAGCATGCTTATCATGTTGATGTATTAGCATACATTACCATATATATTTCTGGTAGGATAGAGAGGTGAACTCTAATCTCGAACCTATAGTATTCGACTTAAGGCTTTGTTCATGAATGTAATCCAAACTCTCTCTCGGATATTATTGGCTATCATAGAGCTAAAAGGTCTACCCCGATTCGGTTACTATGAGAATATGAGCTATGTTAGGGTATATACTATTGGTGCTGGAAGCATCAGCTAATCAAATCTATGACAAAGGTTCAAAGTTAAGGTTTGTTGGTATCTAATGAATCTAATTAAGTGTGCAGGAAGCTCAAACAGAAAGTCCTAAGGGAACTTAGGCAAGGTGAAAGTCCTAGTTAAGGCTAGGCAATGAAGTCCTGGTCAGTTGGACTGGGCAAGAAGTCCTAATCAAAGAGATTGGGCAACGAAGTCTTGGTCCGTGGGACTGGGCAAGAAGTCCTGATCAGGGAGATTGGACAATGAAGTCCTAGTCTGGGGGACTGGACAGAGCAGGATGAGGTGACATCCTCTGGTTTAACGACACACATCAGCAACCAGGTACCTCAATGGGATTGAGGCGCCTAGGTTAGGATAGACTCGCCAGAGTCACGCTGCGGTCAGGTTGAGCCACGTTAGCAATTGAGGCACCTAAAAGAGATTGAGGCGCCTAGAAGAGGATAAGCTGCAATGAGTTCAGATCAAGATCAGATCTAGCCCAATAGAGGCTCCTCAATGGTAATAGAGGTGCCTAGATGAACCTATAAAAGAAAGGTTTGACCAACACCTTGAGTACAACTCACTGGATAACTTTCATACTTATGTGCTGCTCTGAAACTCGCTCTACAATACTGAAACGCTACTCCGACAACCGACGCTCAAGGTTACTTCATTTCTTCAAGTTGTCGATATATTTATTTTTATATGCACTTTGTATTCAATGTCTTTGTATTCGCCAAACTTATAGTGAATTGCCCATCGAAAGCACTCATATGGATGCGGGCCTTGGACTAGCCATCGCTGGATAGTGAACCAAGTAAAAAGAAAGTCTTAGTATTGTTTCTTATTAATTCCGCTGCATACTCGAGATCCCGAAAAACGTGAAATAGCGACATGCGCTATTCACCCCCCCCCCTCTAGCTCTCTTTTCGATCCTACAGCTACACTGATGTATTTCAAGAGAAAACATAGGTTACTTTAGGATAGACTACCTTCATGCATGATCTAACATTAAGGTAAAAGAGGGATTGACAACTAAAATGTCAATGATCATCGTGGTGAAACCGAAGTCCTAGGATTGACTCTAAAACTGATTTTCTCACTATTTTTAAATTTCATTTTCTTAGTTTGCTTTTTTCACAACAATTCTCTCATTTAACTATCTAGATGGCCTCTATTGCACATAAACTGGTAATCAACTCCACGATCTAGAGGATGATAATTTTACTAGACGATGACTGTGCACTTGTGGTTAGCAAGCATCATCAACCTTGATCTACTTGAACTTTTTTCTTTAACAGACATCCAGTCAACTTTGACTTTCTTGGACTTTCCCTTTCCTAGCATTCAGTTCTCTCAACTTGCTAAAGCTTCTCATTTTCAAGACATCTGATCACCCTTGACGACTTTTCCCCTTGCTTAACATCTTACTTTCTCTTGACTTGCTAAGACTTTTACCAACTTCCTCACTCTTGGTTAACTTTGACCATGTTCATAACCCTAAATTAAACACATTGCGAATCATATTATCAAACATCAAAACTTTGGAGGAATCACTTTATGGTATGTATTATTTATTGAATAAATAAATGATTCACTACTTGAGTGCACATTCTTTATGTGTCATTAGATCTTAAACACACTTACTAAATATCAACAATATAATTGATAGCATGATAAAACTTGTGATTGAATCGCAACTAGTGAGCATTTATGCTTGTGTAATTATGAATGTATTAAAACCTTCCTTATTCGAGGAATTGATGAGTTCGGACATCATTTATTCTATAAGACTAGCACATGTTATACTCCTTAGTTTAACCAAGCAGTCGTTCCTCACTGGCTGAAGACATTGGGATATCGAGAGTTAAACATGAATGCTAGTTAAAGGTAACTAGTTCATTAGAGTGACATGCCATGATACTTCATATAGTTATTCACATATATGGATATGTCAATGAAGATCTTATTGCAGCTTAAGTGCAAGTTTCCTTCGACGTGAGATATTCAAATCATCTTGGTCATGGAGACTTATACTTTGACTTCTTAAGCAAGTATCTTCTTGGAGGTGTGGATCCGAGATAGTTGGGTATAAGTTTGAAGTACCCGAAGGTGTTTGAATAGCCCATAGAGCTGCTCCTTGTATAAGGAGACTTACATCCTATGGCCACTTGTTAGGATTATCGTAAGTCCTTGTCCAAAGTAGAACACATCAAGAGAATGGTCTTCTTGGACAATATGTTTGAGTAATTTGAATTTTTTGGACAAGGAACTACTACTTAGGCTAGGTGTAACGTTGACAGCTTAGTGAGGACTGACACATAGACCATGTCCTGAACCAAGTGGGTATAAGATGAGTGAAAGGAATGTAGCACGACTCATTGTAGTAGCTAAAGAGTTCATAAATGGTTATGGAATCAATCATTGACTTTTTGAACAATTGGAGATCATGATGAACTACTAGATGTCACTCATGATCTATTTGTCATTAATAGTTAATTACAAATGACCAAGATAATCGAAAACCTATAAGGTTACACACACTACGAGTTTATCCAAAAGACTTAAAACAAGTTTTAAAATTGGATTCTTAAATCGAGAGAGACTAAGTCTGATTGGACCAAACAAATGAAAATATAGAAAGATATTTGTTGCAATAGAAGCATGGATGGGCCACGTATTTTGAAGATAAGATGGACTCTCTTTTGGTTTAATTATAAACCAAATTGATTTAGTTGTTAAACCAAGAAGCTTAGTTATTGAACAAAGTGGTTTGGTTTTTAACCAACATGGTTTGGTATTGAACCAAATCATGGATTAATGGTGTTGGATCGGGTTGCTATTGGGCTTTGGGCTTGGGAGATGACTTGCTCCCCAAGTCATCATTGAGAGGTGTATATATTGGTGCAATCGACCTCAAGAAATTTGATATTTATTTGACAATATATTTACTGGAGGTTGACCTAGTCAAGTGAGAAGTCTAGTCAGGTTAAGGTTGACTAGAAGACTAGCAAAGAGAAAGTCCTAACTGTAGTTAGACAAGGAAAAGTTCTAACTATGGTTAGGTAAGGGAAAGTCCTAACTGAGGTTAGGAATGAAAATGTCCTAACTACGGTTAGGCAAGGACAACCCTAAGGGGAGGTAACCCTAGATAATGAGAAGTCTTAAAGGAGTGAACTCTAAGCAAAAGGAAAACCCTAGGAGGAGGTAACCCTAGATAATGAGAAGTCTTAGAGGAGTGAACTTTAAGCAAAGAAAAAACCCTAGGGGGAGGTAACCCTAGGTATGAGAAGTCTTAGAGGAGTGAACTCTAAGCATGTGTGATCGAAAGGTTTCCGTTCAATCACATCCCAAATGAGACAAACCTTAGGCATTGATCCAACTAAAGAAACTAACGAAGGTTTCTAAGTAGAGATCAAGATAGTCCATATTGTCTTACTCATGCATATCATATTTGTCTAACTCTATTTTGGAAGACTTCTATTATTATATATTGCTCGTGCTAAACTTTATTTTGTAGATATAAACAAAGTTCTGTATTGACCGAGGGTTCGGTTAACCGAATGTGGTGTTCAGTTGACCAATCTAGCCAGCGTGGCACAGATCAGATCGAAGTCTAGCAAAGTATTTTCAGTCGACAGATAAAAGTTATCAATCGACCGATCCGGCCAGCGTGGCAAAAAAGTGCATATCGAAGCTTGGCGAAAATTGTATACACCCTATTTAGTCGATGGATAAAAAGGATTAGTCTACCGATCCAAAAAGGTAATGATAGTCGATCAGATCGAATCACGGGATCGACGGATAGGAGGTTCCATCGACGGATAGGTTCAGTTGACCAAACATTGTCTATAAAAGAAGGTCTCGAGGTTCGAGCCAATCAACAATTCAATTTACTACTTCATCACGCTACTACTGTTTGCGCAAGTTCTGCTCCTACGACATGGGAAGGCTCACCAACAACTAAAGTTTCATCTCTACACCAAATTGTCGGTATATTTTATTATTGTACTTGCATTCATTTTAGGAGATAATAGTGTTGTTATTATTCTCCTCTTCCATTATACGAGTTTGCTTCTTCTCCAAAAGTTTTTGGAGAGAAGAACTATAGTGCTTGCCCATCAGAAATGATCAAGGATCGTGGGGCCTTGGAGTAGTAGTTGCTGGACTTCGAACCAAGTAAACCGACCATGTCTTTGTGTATATTTCTTTTACTTTTATTCCGCTGCTAATTTAGTTTTACGATACGATACGAAAAAGAAAAGATTTGAAATGAACGAGATTCACCCCCCCCCCCTTCTTTTGTCTCTTGTGATCCTACAATTAGTATTAGAGCGAGATTGCTCTGAAAAGACTTAATAGTCTTTCTAGCTTTTTCTTTATCTTTTCTTTAAAATAATTTTTGTTCATATTTTTTATCTCGCACTACTCAACCCAAGACAAAGTCTCGGAACATTTTTTTGGTTTTATAATAGTGCAAAGAAAATGGAGCACTAAGAAGGGCGAAATATCTACGAGCCTCCACCATACGATCAAGATAATTTTCCATTACTAGAGGTATGAAATGGAATGGTTCGTAGGAAGTGAAAGTCTCGATAACTGGATAAAGTTGAAGAAACCTTCTCAAGATTCAGAGGAAAACATAAAGGTAATTAATATATATTAATGTTTTACCTAATGAAATCTTGTGTATATTAGGAAAGTACAAAAATGCCCATGAACTTTGGACTCAGCTGATTGAGCTTCACGAGGATCCGTCGAAGCTAGAAGATCAAGTAGAATTTGAATCTAAATCAAGATCCGATTCCGAGTACAACTACAAGTCATCATCAAAATCTGACTCAAAAGAACCAGACCGAATTAGCTTCATTGCATTAATGTCTAAGTAGGAGGTAGATGGATCAGAACCCGAGTCAGAACAAGAGTTTGAGTCCAAATTCGAGATGACAATGGTCAATAGGGAGTATCCTAACGAGGATTCAAAAGGTAATATTATAAATTCAAAATTTAAAGATCATAAATATGTTTTAAATGCAGTGAAAGAGGGCATTACAAAAGTAAGTGTCCTACATATAAGACTCGGACTACACAACCGACAACAAAGGAGGAAATAATGCCAGGAATCCAGAGAACAAAGGAGCACATCGAATGCTTCAAGTGCAAACGAATGAGTCTCTATAAAAGTCAATGCCCAAAAAGAAGACCGAAGGATCCAAGGGGTGCAATTAAAGTAAGTCAATTTGAATTTCATGAAAATTTGCATGAGACTTATCTAGTTTAGATTATGCTAAAAAATTAGAAATGCATGGAAATTCTAGATTAACATGTTCTAACAAATTGCTTAACAAAAATAATTTAACTAATCAAAATTTAATTAACCTTGATAAAATCAACACAAATCTTAGTTTGTTTGATCAAAACCTAGATCCAATTAATCAAGATCCATCTAATCAATATTCAAATAATTTAATTAATCTAGTTAATTCAAATCTGAATAAGAACAATAATAAAATAATTAATAAAAATTGAAATAAAAATTCAGGAAATAATTCTTTAATCTTTAAAAATAAAAATTTGAAAAATAAATTTTCAACATATAAAAATCAAAAATCTACCTTGAATTTTAACAAAGAAAATAAGTTTTCAAAATTTAAAAAATTCATATTCAAGTTTTAGAAAATAAAAAAAAAAACAAAATAATGTTGGTGCTAGAAGCACCAACTAATAGAATCTATGTTTTGATAGATGACAAACATTCAAAGTTAAGGTGTGTTGTGAACTAATGAGTTTGATTGAGTTTGCAGAAATCTCAAGTAGAAAGTCATAGTTGAGGCTAGGCAAAGAAGTCCTGGTTAGTTGATTGGGCAAGAAGTCTTTATTAGGGGGAGTGGGCAATAAAGTCCTAGTCTTGGGGACTGGACAAATGTCTTGGCAGATTGAGGACAATGGGTAGAAGTCCTAAAATTCGAGGACACTAGGTGGAAAGCCCTGGGGGTTGAGGACACCAGGCAGGAGTCTAGACGAGTCGAGAATCAGACGTCTAGCAGAAAGTCCTAGAGGTCAAGGTTAAATGCTGAGCAGGAAGTCCAAACAGATCTGGAGGACCAGATGTTTGACAACAGGTACATTCTCATGAGAGGAGTAGGTGAGGACGCGTTCCCCATTAAGAGAACAGTAGGCGTAGGTTCGACCTAGGGTTTCACCGAAAACCCAAAAGTCAAAATCAAACAGTCCCAAGACTGTCAAGATTATTTTACTATGCTTTTTGTGTTAACATTGTGATGTAGGAAAGATAAGCCTGGAAAAGCTTATCCAGGCGCTTGGAATGGATCCAGGTGCCCTGAGTCGATTTAGGATCCTTAAAGGGATTGAGACACCTCAATCACCTCGGCATGAAGCAAGATGAGGTAGCAACTCCTAGTTGGTCAGCGTACGTCAGCAACCAGACACATTAAAGGGATTGAGGCGCCTAGGTTGGGATATACTCGGCTAGAGTCACACCACAACCAGATCCAACCACATCAGCACTTGAGGTGCCTCAAAGGGATTATGGCGCCTGGAAGTAGATAAGACATGGCTAACTCAGATACAATTAGATCGACTCCGGATAGAGGTGCCTCAATGGTAATAGAGGTGCCTGGATGAGTCAATAAAAGAGCATTTCAACCAGTAGCTCTGTACAACAATTATATACGACTTCCGTGCTCAAACACTGCTTCGAAAAGCTCTCCACGACACCATAACGTTGCTCCAACGACTACACTCAAGCTTCAAATTTAAATTCGTTGGTAAACTTATTTTTAATTATACTTTCATTTTGATATACATTGTAAATCATCGTGCTATTAGTGGATTGCCCAATGAATGCACTTATATGAGTGCGGGCCTTGGACTAGCCGTCGTTTGGCAGTGATCCATGTAAAACATACGTGTCAACTGTGTGTTTACTTCTACTTCTATCTCTTTAATATTCCGTTGCGGTAACTCGTGATTTATGAAAAACATGAAAAAGCCATGAGCGCTATTCACCCCCCACCCCCACCCTCTAGCGTTGTCTTTCGATCCTACAATTGGTATCATAGCAGGGTCACTCTAAATTGGTACAACTACCATTCTGAGCATTTTCTTTTGTTTTTTTTTTGTTTTTCGTAATTAATCAAAATCGGTGCACTCACTCCTTCTGATAGTTTTTTTACCGGTATTGAATCGCTTCTCAAAGTTGGTGCAACACCACTCGAGTACATTCTTTATTTCCTCCCACACTACTAATCCAAGACTAAGTCTTGGTACATTTTGTATTTGTTTTACGTGTAAACCGGATCGAACCTATGGGAGAAATTGATCGAGCTGCACGAAGAGACCTCTGACACAAAAGTAAGCATGATTTAATTTTAAATAAGTTGTATAATATCAAAATGCAGGAAGGTGAGTCAGCAAGCTAGTTACATGCCCTAGGACTTGCTCAATGGACTCTATTCTATCAGTCAGAAAATGGAGAATCGAGACATTATCAGGTATGCTCTTAATGCATTTCCTAGGAATACCTTATGGGCGTCTATGGTAGATGTTTACAAGGTTTCTAAGGATCTTTCAACTTTAGATTAGATGAACTTTTTTCTGAGATTGAATTGCACGAACAATCTTATGCTATATCGATCGAGAAAGGTATCACTTTGATTGTAGAAAAATTCAAGCATATGGTGCCAAAGTACAAGAAATGAGCAGAACTAGAATCCGATGACGAATCTGATATAGAAGATGACGATGAGATCACCGCCGAACTAGTAAACCTAGTTCAGAAATTATACAAGAAGAAGAAAGGTCTAAACAAACGTGAAATCAAGAAAGCACTCCAAGAGAAGCCGTCAAGCCCGAATCCAATCACAAAGGGCAAATCAAAAATGATCTGCTATGGATGCAACCAGAAAGGGTATTTCAAATCAAAATGATCGAATTTGAAGAATGCCATGAAACAAAGGAGACGAAAGGCACTACAAGCAACCTGGGATAAGTCATCATCCGAGGAATCAGATGAAGACGAAAGGCACTACAGCTTCCTTGCCCTACCGGCACAAGAGCAAATGATCAACAACAAATCCGAGTCTGAAACTAGATCTGAATCCAATACTGAGTTTGTATCCATTTTTGAAGGGCCAAACACCATTTTAAGTCCTGCCCTAGTAAACAAGTTGTATGATTTAATTAAGTATTTAACTCATAAACTAGTTAAGTCTAACATTCGGGTTAGATCACTCCAAAAGGAGATAAAAGCTCTTAAGGAGGAATCTAACTTAAGTCCTTTATCTGAACCTATTCAGAGCGAAAATCCAACTCAAGTCCAAAAACTTGAGGAAGAAAATTCCTCTCTGAAAATTCAAGTCAAAGAACTTGGAAACACCATGGAACGGTTCTCTGCGGGTTCCAAATATCTTGATATGATACTTGGAAAATAAAAAGGCGTATACAACATATTCGGACTAGGTTACAAGGCCAATTCATGATTTAAATTTTATTTATCTATTGTAAATCAAAAACCTAGAAACCAAGTCCAAACATGGGTCCCTAAAGCAAACTTGATTAATCAAGTTGGACCAAACTACTATTGGATACCCAAGGGTCAAATCCATTATCTAGATAGACCTTATTGAGGATATGACCTAGGGGAGCCAATAGAAAATCTATCTTTTCTTGATATGCATGATTGTTTGATTTATTACTTTACTTGTCATGCTTAGTTTATTTTTACGCTTAATTTAGAATGGCCAAAAAGATTGCTTGATTTTGACAACCTAGCATCAGAAAGGATTGAGATGATAATAAACTAAGAAAACTCTATTGAGAGCATATCTAGGTTGAATCATATGTGTTCTACCTAGTACAATCAATTTAGTGGATCTAGCTGAAACTACCCCAGTCGGACATGAGATAGTTAGACCAAAACTTAGTATAAAGTTCTGTGGGTTGATTGTTTTGGTGAAGCTTTGTCTTAGGCATGTGGTTACTTTAGTGATATCCTAGTGATTTATCATAGTCTGAAATTTATGCTATAAACACCAACTTGTGGTACCCTGATGTGTATAGATTATATATACTTTTAGGCATGTTTATCGCACATCTATTTGTATTTGATTGACTATGATCTACTTCATCGCACTCCGTCTCATATTATTGTCATGTTTTTATTCTCCTAGTTTGGAAATCAGCTCTCTTCATAATTTCTTTGACAGGATGCAATTCGGAAGATAAAAAGAGATAAATTACATAATGGAGTAGCAAATATGGCCATTTCTACCATTGTGGTCATTCCTCACAGGGCACGGTCATGCCTCACAGGGCTCGATCGTGCCTCACAAATTTATACAGTTGCTTCAACAGATCCAGACCAAAGCATGGTCGTGCCAAATGGCACGGTCATGCCTTCCAGACAGCTGACCAAATCACACTAGGAGTCAAACCATGCCTTTTGGCATGGTCGTGCTAGACTCCAGCATCTTCACCCAATCAAGCCTTCACACAAGTTGTGCCAAAAGGCATGACCATGTGGGCGAGGGACATAGCTGTGTGTGCTATAAAAGGGGCTCTAGATGTAAGGAATTCTAGGGCGCTAAACACGCAAATGCGCAGCGGAAAGCCCTAGATCCTTTGCCACCAGATCCGTGCGAAGATAAAAAT
>JBBUKS010507913.1:0-13705 GCA_038050645.1 Hedychium gardnerianum | reverse complement strand
TTTTATTTTTAGGCTTTACCCAAAAGGTCTCACATCAATCGAGCTATTTTTCCCTTATAAGCTCATGATCTTTCTCATGTGTTTTCAATGTGAGACTTTGTGCAGCCTTGCAATCCCAACACAAGGCAGTTAGATAGATGAATTACCGAGCATCCTCTAGGCTTACCAAACCACTCCTCGGGGAGAGCACGGGGATGACTCCCTTTCATCTCATTTAGGATTGCGAAGCAGTTGTCCCAGTGGAGATTGGTGAAGAGTCTACTCAGAGAAGTACCTACGGTCAAGACAAATCCGAACAACGGCTCCTTGACCTCGACTTGATAACGAAAACTATAGAAAAAGTAGTCACCTGACTCACAACACATCGATAGAGAATGTGCGGAAACTATAATAAATGAGTCATTCATCTCTCTTTTCAAGTCGGGGATTTAGTCTGGAAGAAGGTCAAGCCTGTTGGGGACATCAACAAGTTGGATCCTCGATGGGGGGGCCCAATCGAGTGACTCGCAAGCTGAGCTCGAGATCGTACTATTTACAGGATTCGACGAACAAGGAACTCGACCAACCATAGACTGCTAATCACCTGAAGTCATATTACTCTTAAGCAGTTCACAACTCTCGGTAGATGCATCTTCCAGCCCAAACTCTCCTGACATGGACGTAGTCAGAGTCAAGATCTAAGGCTCGACGATATCAACCAACCCTTCGTACAAGGGTCAAGCGCATATCGTGTCTCCTTTGACAATGTCCTTTTCAGGGCCCAAACACCCCTAATTTGGACATGGTCGGGGTCGAGATTCAAGGTTCGGCGATATCAACCTCCCCTTCGTATCAGGGTCGAGCGTATATCATGTCTCCATCGATAATGTCCTTTTCATGGCCCAAACTCCCTCAACTTGGACGTAGTCTGGGTCAAGATCCAAGGCTCGGCGATATCAACCTCCCCTTCGTACAAGGGTCAAGCACATATCATGTCTCCATCAATAATATTTTTTTTAGGGCCCAAACTTCCCCGACTTGGACGTAGTCAGAGTCGAGATCCAAGGCTCGGTAATATTAACCTCCCCTTCATACAAGGGTCGAGCGCATATCATGTCTCCATCAACAATGTCCTTTTTATGGCCCAAACTCCCCTGACTTGGACGTAGTCGAGGTCGAGATCCAAGGCTCGGCGATATCAACCTCCCTTTCGTACAAGGGTCAAGCGCATATCGTGTCTCCATCGACAATGTCTTTTTCAGGGCCCAAACTCCCTGACTTAAACATAGTCGGGGTCGAGATCCAAGGCACGATGATATCAACCTCTCCTTCGTCAAGCGCATATGGTATCTCCATCGGCAATATCCTTTTCATGGCCCAAACTCCCCCGATTTAGACATAATCGAGATCCAAGGCTCGGCGATATCAACCTCTCCTTCATATCCTTCATACAAGGGTCGAGTGCATATCGTGTCTCCATCGATAATGTCATTTTCAGGTCCCAAACTCTCCCAACTTGGACATAGTCGGGGTCGAGATTCAAGGCTCGGCGATATCAACCTCCCATTCTTACAAGGGTTGAACGCATATCGTGTCTCCATCGACAATATCCTTTTCAGGGCCCAAACTCACGCAAGTCCAGTCAGTCAGACTTTCGCCTCCTTCGACTAGACTTGAAGGAGAGACTGGTAATACAGGAGGTAATCGGCAGGTGTCACGTGATTAAAAGGGAGTCAATAGTCCTGCTTAGGTGACGGTCAAAATCAACAGAGGGCAGACTCCCGAATCCACAATACTCCTGGCCCCACGAAGCTCCTGACTCTGCGACACTCCCGACTCCATGATGCTCTCGGCTCCCGGCTGTCCCCGACTCCATGATGCTCCCGTCTCCCAGCTGTCCCTAGCTCCATGACACTCCCGGCTATAGGCAGTCGCCGGCTCCACGACGCCCCTACCTCCAGGTCGTCTCTGAGTCCACGGGTAAGGCGTTGAGTCGTTGTTAGCAATAGATACGGATAACGTAGTCATTTTCTCAGGAGAACGTGGAAAATGCAGTCATTTATTTGTGGAAATGTTGGTAACATAAGCACGAATCTCGAAGCACGTGGAGAACGTGAAGGCGAGACCACAACTCTATAAAAGGTCGTCCGCTTCTACGAGCGCAGGTATGCGCACACAGAACCTTCTAGACTCAGACTACTGCATTTCCTTCTTCCATAGCTCCTGAATTAACTTAAGCGTCGGAGTATTCGAGCCAAGGCATCCTCTGACTGTCATTCTAACTCTCTCCTCTCTAGTTTCTTCTTCCCAAGTTCTGGCGGAGCTCCTTAATGATCCTTGCTACTCCAGGTGACCGACGACTCAGTCAATTGCAATGCCAATTCACTGGTCGTTCGTTCATAGATGATCTCAAGTAGGATCAGTGATCAAAGTATATTAAAGTTATGTCAATTTTAAAACTCATAGCTATGTATTTAAGTTATAAATTTATGTCTAAAAATATATTTACACTCAAAATGAGGTAAGGAATTCAATAAACTTAACGAATTTAATTTAAAATATTTCTAAGATATCTAACATCATCAGTGAGTTTTGATCATGCACAATCTTTTAGCTTTTAGTTAAAACCTAATTCAGTACGTAAGTTATAAACTTTCTTGTAAAAAACCGCGGTCAACAAACTAATTAACAAAATTATTTTTAAAAATAAGATATAATATGTATAAAGTAGGTAAAATTAGGAGTAAAATGCAAAAATTTATATAGAAAAAAAATGGAGTGAACTAACCGTTTTTCAAAATTTTAAGTTTTCATTAAAAATTTTAATAAAAAAATTACATAATATATATTATGAATACCATATTAATTAAACTATATCTTATATAATTAATTAATAGTTTTGTATTTTATATATTAATATTTAATAATCTACTTAATTCTATAGGAGCTGTGTAGTTTTAAGTTGTGCCTTTTCCTCTTTAGCTTTTGAATTTTTCTTTTCTTTTTTCACCAACTCATGTTAAATTTAAATGTAACAAAATTTGGAGGTACTATTACTATACTTCGATCAAGATAAGACTGAACAGATTAGTGAATAATAATTTATTTTTTTAAAAAAAAAGCCAATGATCAATGTAAATTTTATTTTTAGAATTGTGAACTTTTATTATAAGCATGATATTTTTTGATTTTTGAGAATTCGATCTTACGATTTGATTAATCCAGGAGGTGACCAATCCAATTTCATAAAAAAAATTCACCGGCTATTAGGATAAATCCAAAAGCACAAGCAGCAATACACACAATGGCCTAGCAGTCCCAGTAATTTGAATATGAGAGAGCGCTCAGTTTCCTGACTCGGTATCCACTCAGGAGCACTCAATTTCCCGACTTAGCTATCCATCGGGGGGCATCAACATCTGCTCGACGATCCACTTTAGAGCCTAGTCATCAACTTGGGATACTTGGCAGATTTAACACTCGGATTCCAACTCAGACTTGACATTCGCTTTCGACTCTACGTGGACCAACGAAAATACGGTCGAACCAATCCCACTGGCAACCTGAAATTATCTGCTCAAGTCATCTCAACATATAAGTTAAAATTAATTTTGTGTAATTTCAATTCAATTAAATTTCTTAATATCTCGAGTAAATTATCTAACGCTCCAAATAGCAAGCCGATTACATGCTTTAGATATACAATTGTTTGAAGTAATAAAGCTGAATTACTTCTATTATTTAGATTATTGATCATAAATAAAGTTATTGTATTAACAAATCTACAAACTATTTGTAATGGTGTATATTGTAACGCAGTGCTGCGGCCATAAGTAATATTACAATGAAATTGCTACAGATTAAGTTTTTATCTCAAAACCTTATAAGTAATAACTTATAATCTTGGCGTTTAGAAAAATGGAGTAGCAAGACAAGATGCATGGCATTTGTAAGAAATTAGATTGCGATACATTTGTCACTCTTTCTGTCGTGACCTACACTTCTCATCTGCATCATTCCTCGTATTGTCTTGATCTGCTCGTCGATGTTGTTGGCGTCTCTTGAGCGGCATGATAAGGCATCGCAATTTTATTCTCACGGAATGAGTTGATAGTTAGTGTATAAGATATTATCATCATAAAATTTGGAAGTCAAATCCTGATTAGTAGTCAGGTTTCTGTCCTCTCTTATGTACTAGTCACTGTTCAGATTAGTAATTACCGTGATTTACTTCCTCCGTATTAATCTTGGGAGGACTGACGGGAACGTTGAAGGCTAGCGTTTCGCCTTTTGCCAATTTTCACATAATGCAACAATTGAATTCTTGCATTAACAATGGCCAGTCACAATTTACATACATCATCCTAATTTCCACATAACAAGACGATTGACCACTTGCTTATGGATGAATGACAATTTCCACATAGAGCAACAATTGAATTTTTGCAATAATTATCGATCGAGGGAAATAGACTCTTAACCAGACACATACACCGTCTTCAACCTGAGTAGCCATGCATTGTCATTGCCATTATTCATCATTGACTTGGTCTGGTTGTTAATGTCGTTGGCATCTCATGACCGGAAGGATAAAGCATCAATAGCAATTTCCATGACTCTAATTTCCACAAAGAAGAGGACAAATCTATTGACCACTTACAAATGGATGAATGAATCCAATTTTCTAGCTTCACACGGGTGTGATATAATGATAAAGTACATGAAAAATAATAAAAATATCATGATTTGAATTTCAAATGAAATAAATATTTTGAAGGACGTCGATTTGTAAATATGTAAAAATTATACTCTAAATTTATTCAGTAGACAGATGAATCAAGGGAAGAGTGGACATTTCATTTTTTTTTAAAAAAAAAGTCATAATAATTTCACTTTATTTCAATTGTTTTCTAACTACAAAGTTTGATTAAGGTAGGTTATTAATATCCTCTACAAATTCATTTTTCTTATTTTATTTTTAATGTTTGATAATGCAACGAGTTTATTTGGCAGAAAGTTATATTTTGCCTTTATTGTTCTTAATTCCAGCATCTCAAATTTGATCAATTATATTTCACATTTATTTTATAATATATATTTTTTTACTTTGGTCATTTTGGTCCATTAATTATTTTTTTCAAGATTACCATGCACTTTTAAAATTATCAAAATATTCCTAAAGCGTGTTTTTAGCTCTAGAAATAGTCGAAATTAGTGTATTAGTCGACTTATACTAAATACCAGTTAACTAATGGATGAGTCCTAGACTCAACGGTTGAACAAAACTAACTTCTTTTTATGGTTATTCAATCTAGTTAACTAATGGACTGGATTAGTTGACCAGTGAAAATTTCAAACCCCAAATGAGGAGATTTGGGTATTATGACCTATCTGTGGTAATTCCTATCAACTAATATTGTTTATAAGTCGACTAATGCAATTCACTAGGGTCGATTAATCAGCGAACAAAATGTTTCTATTCATAAGTGCTAAGTCGATTGATCATGGATTAGTTGATTGTTGATAGTGCCAGCGTGGAAGGAACAATTGATAAAGCGGCGATGGACAGATCTGCTGACACAACATTACAATAAGAATTCCAGTGCACTGTTGGGCGTGGATCAGTAATAGGTCATCAAGCACTTCCAGTTGAAATGTACTAGACGGGAATTATATTAATCAAATGTAAATCTACCATTGTTTGGACTGCATACTTGGACTGCAAAGTATGGCATTATTGCATCAGAATGAGCATCAGAATAGAGATTATCTTCACAGAAAGCTTGGACTGCAAGATTATCTTGTTTATTTTATCCATAGAAGCACAAGGCTAAATTATAGTGCACAGCATTAATCAGTAGAACTAATGTCTTCATCTTAATCACCATTTGGCTACAGGATGGGAATCATAAGAAATCATTGATAACCGTGCATCGTCCCACACTTACAGGACCTACAAGAGTCATGAACTAAATCTGCAGACAAAAATTTCCATGTGGCCTAAACATATGATAACAAAGAAACTTAACAATTCTCCTTAGAAGTCCAGCTAATTCAGCATGTCGTGCCAGGCCAGTATGGCATTGGTCTCTCTCAAACTTCTAGCTCTTCTATAATCAACTTCTGCGTCAGAGAATGACTGTGCTCGCTTATAAAGCTGGTGATCTGCCGCCTTACACTTTCTTCCTTCACCACCATCTGTGTCATCATACACTAAAGCAGAGGTATCTTCTAAATGTTTGTTTAGCTTAGGATCTGGATAACATGAACAACAATGGTTTATGAGACAATCTGACAGAAAATGGTGCCAATGTGTTTCATGTGTTCTACATATAGGCATCATTTGAATGGAGCGTTATTCTCAACCATAAAATATATAAGATATTCTCATGAATGAAAGCAAGCATGGGGGGAAAACAAAAAAACAGGGTTATTATCGTTAGATCAACTTTAAAGTGATTGAGCTTACCTGCTTGCATCCTTCCGTGGTCAGATTCACAATCAACTCCACCTTCAAACTGAGCTGTCAGTTGCTTTGAGCTTATAGGATCAAGCGAGTTGGAGACCTTTTTATTGTAGTCATCGGATCCATTAGCAGGGCAGTGCTTATTTCCAGTTTGACTATTTGCAAACAGAGACATGGTAAAGGACTCTTCTAAAGTATCTGATACCTCAACATAATGTTGTGTGGTGATGATTTCATCTGCACTGAATCCAAATGATGCTCTATAAGCTTCAATCTCTTCTACATCCTGTTTGCAAACTTTACTGTGTCTGTTTCCACTGCTGGAATAAGCATCTGCTTCCTTGGAAACACTAAGTCTCCCGCCAGTGTGAGCAACCGTTTGCAGTGCCTGGTCCAAGTGAAACTGTGCAGACGTTGCAGGATAGAAAAAGCTGGAGTCTGGACACAGAATAAAATTTCTGGTTGTAGCTGAATTATGTCCAAACAACTTTGATACCCCATTTCTGAAACATGGTGAGTCCTGCGCAGATGCAGAAGTATCCCACTTTCTGGGAGTACCACTCTCAGGGAAAGGAGATGATAGACCAGTTCGAGGAGTTCCAGAGGCAGGTGATATAAGACTACTAGAAGGACTTCCAGGATAAATTGGATAATCTGCTTGGAGATAACTTCCAACAGCATAATTAGATGACAAATAAGGCACTCCATTCTCTTTCACAGCACTTCTAATATCCAGAGACGAGAGAAGAAATCGTGCAAAAGGAACATCTGGGGATGATGGAGTAGTAAGGTGAGCAAGTTCAGGTGGAGGGGTCAATGGCGCAGTTGAAGGCTCTGTCGTAAAGGTAGAGAACACAGGAGGTGAGACCAATTGAGTTTCATGAGCATATGGGCCAGTTGCAAACATGGTTAATGATGGTCCTCCAGGAGAATTAGCTGACATTGACAAGAAACAATTTGGTGATTGGGCTGTGGAAGGGAGTTGAGAATTTGTGAAAGAGGCTGGAGATGAAGGTGGGGCAAGAATAGATAAGTTCAGAGTTGTATTTTCATTGGAGATTCCAGCGGACTGATGGCCATTTATACGACTAGATGATGCATTCACATCTGGAATTTGGGATGCTGGAACTATTCGTTTGCCTCTCTTTTGTGACCCAAAACATGTCAATCCACAGAAGCAACCTCCCCATTTACTCTGCTGGTGCAAAAAGCATGTACTAGTTATCTATAATAAATAATTATTCAATCTGCAGGCCCATGATGCAACAAACTTTTAAGTCCAGTGGGCAGGCATGCAAAACAAAAAAATAGCCGAAGGTGCCTAAAAATGTAACAATTTATAGACTCAATTCTAGCCATAAGTTCTTTCTTCACTCCTTTGTGCTCTTCTTGGACTGCGAAAAATGAATGATGAAAAGACAGTTTGAACTTGTGTCGGTATTCTATAAATTATGCAATTGGTAGCATGTTGCATCAAGCATGATTCAAGAGATAATTCACATTAAAGCCATACCTAAGTAATATTCAAAGTATAGCTTCATTAGTTGTTAGTGATGAATGATGGCCCTCGAACCTGAGTGGAAATCACGAGGGCTACATGGGTTTTCTCTACTCTGTTCACTCTTGAGTTATCAAAGGTCCCAAGACCAACTGTGAAATAAGTTTGATCAAAATGCTAAAAGCCATATTTATTTAAGTTCATCTGATAAATTGGAAGATGGCAACCTACAGTAAAAAACCAAGATCTTCTCTTTGCACAAAAAATTACAAGAATCAAAACTTTTTTCCATTAACTTTGATTAATTATACTACGTGAGAACTGTCTTCAAACTTATGCTTGCTGTTGATGACATCAACACAAGCTATGCTGAAGTTAGAATAAAGTGAAGGACTGACGTACATCTGTAAGTGTGATATTTAGGCATGTTCATACATAGCCCAACAAGTGAGTGCGATCTAGCATTGGTAGCATGATAGTTGCTGGTATTTCATACAAACAATGTCAGAACAGTAAAATGGATTTAAATAGATACTTGTGTTTTAACATTTCAAGTCTGTGGGACAGAACAGAAGGTTGGATCCAAGAAACTAAGCTAATAAGACATCCAATCTATTGCAAGATTTTAATTGGTACCATAACTACAACAGTTATCAGATTAGTGATCAAAGGATATTTCAATGACCATGCATTTGGATTGCAATTCAGTTCCTAAATTGATAATTTGTCCACAGGCTATCCTAAATCTGACGAAGCTATCCTATAAGATTTATACTTGAACCATAAATATTAGCCAATATGCACCAACTCAATTGATTTGAAACTAAACAACGACACTGACTATTTTACTCTTAACAAATACTACAGCAAGAAATGCATGCCACCATTGAACTACTTCATTTGATGTGTGCAGTAATATCATTCCCTTCTCACAGTTTTCAATCAATGGAGGAAACTGTCATTCTAGGTTAGGGGCACAATGACGCAGCAGATTCAACTTACTCATATGGCTAAGAGTAGATCTAACAAGTTGTGTAAATTTAAGATGGGTTTGAAAATGTAAGTTCATTAATTCAAAATAGCTAAGCTTTTGTTCAACAAGACAAGGTATTAAATTAGCCCGATGGTCAGCGAAATCACTATCGATACACGATCCGTAGTTGCATCAAATTCTACGACCAATGAAATCAAAACCATTAAGAAAAAGATTAAAATAAAAATAATCATTTTGTATGCCTGGTTTGGCAAATTTAGTTAGGCGATTGAGAAATTTAGAATGAAGAAATGTAAGTTTGATTATTTTGTGTTCCACAGACACTCTGCAGTGGGCATCGTCTTGTTGTATATGTGGACGATATTGTCATTAGAATGATATTATAGTATTTCGTCTCTTAAATTATTTCTTCATAGTCAATTTCATACAAAGAATTTGGGAATTTTAAAATGGTTTTTGGGCGTTGAGATAACAAGAAGAAAGGAAACTACTTATCTTAGAGAAAATATATGTACTTGACTTATTGTCTGAGACAGAAAAATTAGAAGTTAAACCATGTAGTGCTCCAATGACTCCTAATCTGCAACTCACAATGGTGAATTATATGAGAATCCCGAGATATACCAAAGATTGGTTGGAAAGTTAAATTATCTCACTGTGACTCGTCCAGATATTGCATATTCAGTCACTTTATGGCTTCTCCAATAGTTAATCATTGGGCAACTGTAGGACAAATTTTGTGATATTTTAAAAAGGAGCACCTAGACGAGGTATCTTGTATAGCAATCATAGTCATACTAACGTTGAGAGTTTTTTAGATGTTGATTGGACAAAATCTAACGATAATCGAAGATCCGCATCTGGTTATTATGCCTTTATTGGGGGAAATCTAGGTTCATGAAAAAGTAAGAAACAAAATGTTGTCTCACATTCGAGTGTCGAATCAGGATATAGAGCTATAGCAAATATTGTGTGTGAGATAATATGGATATATCACGACTAAAGTAGGCCTTAAAACTTCAATAGCAGCCAAATTGTAGTGTGATAATCAAGCAACTCTATACATTGCTTCCAATTCCGTATTTCAAGAGTGAATTAAGCATATTGAAATTGACTATCATTTTGTTCGTGAAAATATTTAACAAAGTTTGATCCTCTAGGGTATATGAAAACAAGAGAACAACTGGGAAATATTTTCACAAAAGCTTGAAATAGGATTCAAGTTGATTATCTTTGTAACAAGTTGAGCATTATCAATATTTATACTCCAGCTTGAGGGGAGTGTTCCAAATTATATAAATTAAAAAAAATAGGGATATGATTTACCTTAATTGAAGGGATACAATTATCTTGATTGTAGGGATTTGATTAAGTGTATATATATATGGGGGTGCTATGTTGCACGCCCATCCATGAGCATCCCGTGAGTACCTAGTGTTAAATTTTTTTAAAAAAAAATCACTTCCTTTAGCCTAAACACTATACCCTAAACTTTAAACCTTGAAAAATAAAATTTAAAAAAATAATTTAACACTAGATGCTCACAGGGTGCTCACGGATGGGTACAACATATCACCCCTATATATATATATATATATATATGAGATTGATGAATAAAATCATTAACATATTTTTTCTTTCAAAATTTCTTTACAGATTCTATTATGAGATATGCTTCTTTTTTTTTTATATCATGCACTTCTTTTTTATACCCACTTTGGATTTTGTGCTCACTTTTGAAGTTTTTGACCTCCAAGTTATTTGCTGAGATGTATGTATAACGCTAGTGGAGTTTTTTTAGAGGTATACATTTAGTTAGTTTAGTTAGCTTTTATTGTAGTTCACATGCGACGAGCGAAATTAGCTTCACGGCAATCCTAGCTCGTACAAGTCACCAAGTATTATGATATCTCAAATGAACACCAACAAAGGTTATTCTATTTAAAAGAAAAAAAAGGTGTTAGAGGCATATATTGATGTTAATGATGTTGGGCCAATAGTTAATAGGAGGTCAAGTATATGATATCGCACCCCTCTTAGTGGTAACCTTGTGACATGGTGTAGCAAAAAGCATGTGCTGGCACAATCTAGTGAGAGGTAGAATTCTAAGTAATTGCCCAAGATGTAAGATGTGCATGAAATACTTTAATTAAAGATCGTCTTAGAAAATTTGAACATGACTTAATGAGATTTTATTGTGATAATGTCTGTGATTACCACAACTCAAAATCGAGTACAACATGATCAAATGAAGCACATTTAAATTGACAAACATTTCATCAAGGAGACTAAAGAGTGGGTTAATTTGTACCCCTTGTGTATCTATACATGAACAACTTGCAGATATAGTTACTAAATGATTAAGTAACTTAGCATTTCAAAATATTGTATCCAAGCTAGGGGTGATAAATATCTATTCACCAGCTTGAAGGAAGTATGGGAAAACATAAATTTGTAACCATATAAGGCTAAAAGTATTTCATAAATTATGGGGCACAATAGCGTACTAGTTTCCACAAAAGTCGTGTTACTTTATGAAAAACAAAGCAAGTTGCCAATCTAAAAAAGTGTTGAGATCTCATGCGTTAGACAAATTTGGAGTTAATATAATTTTTTAACTTTCAACAATAGATCACTCATGTAAATGTATATATATGAAATCATTAATAAAAAAAATAAAACATATTTAAATATAAAAAAAAGAATAAAAATGTATAAAACAAAAAAAAATCCAAATGTATTACAATAAATCTTAAAATCACATTTATAAATATAAGTTATTAAATAAATAACATCATTAATGTTATTTAATAAAATTATTTTTTATTCAATATTTCATATAATAGAAATTAATTCGGACCTAAACAACGATAATCTGTGTTGTGTTAATCGACTTCAAGATAAATGATAGGGTGGTTCTAGCTAATGGTTGTTTACAAGTTCTAACATGGTTAAATAATCAATCTCATGACAATCTCAAGTGGTAACGAAATTGAGGAATTTAAAGCTTGAACACCTGGTGTCAACTAAAAAAAAAAAATTGAGGAATTTAAGTGAATCTAAGAAAAATTTCTTCATCTTATATGTGTTGGGACCATGAGGTGAGTTGACCAGACACTAGAGTGGGGGTGAGTAGCATTCATATCTGCAAATAAGATACTATACTTCTTTTGCTAATTCAGGTCAAAAACAACTAAAGCCAAGAACAAAAACATTTTCTATTTGTTATCTCCTTGAGTCAACTGTTTAGTCAACTAAACCAAACAACAAACCTGAACAAACTTTAGGGTTTATTAGTTGTATGATTGATTCCATCAGTTGATACATCCACCAATCATCAATTGACTAGATTCCTGACAACGATCATTAGGTCTAACCTAAATTGAATTCTACCCTTACCCCATGCGTATGGGTTACTTACTCTCACAACTCACTATGGAGACTTACCATTTCTGCTTGACTTCGCCCCAAGGTCACCTTCCATCAGGCTTCTCATCCCTCATATGCACCCGAACCCTTAGCTCTTCCGCGTGTCATTCTTCACGCTCCACCTATGTAGTTCTCCCTCTCCTGTTGCCATCCTCACTGCTCCTCGATTCTCCTTATCTTGTGGTCCACCTCGAGTCACTAAGCTACAAATTTGGCTACACGAAGTCATCTACAAATTTAGTTGCATCAATTCATGCTCTAGAACTACTCCAACACCACCTAAATGATTCTCATCCTGTGGTTTCTCAGTCGTCTCATGCAACCTTTTTTCGATCACTTATGGACCTCCAAACCACTGAGTATGTTGTCTTGATCACGCTTTTCAAGCTCATCGAACGATCATTCATATCATCACTCAACCTCACTGAACAAGAGTTCTTTAAGCTCTATGTGTGTTCTTACAAGTCCTTGCACACTCAAACACATTAAATCACAAGGCAGGATCTAATTTAAACCCTTTGTTTAAACATCAAAACGTGAGGTCTAAACATACCACTCGAGGCACGATTATACCAACAATCATCCCTTTTTTTAATGTTTGGCAATCCATTTATTAAATTAGTGAAACTAAATGAATGTATATGAACTATATACCATGGAATGGGATCTATGTTTGGGTTCCCACTTCACCTAAGCTTCCCTAAAACTAAGAATTTTCTAAATCCACCATTAAAAGAGAATATTTTCACTCTAACTTAAATCAGGCGCCTTTTAATACCAAACATAGGAGAAGCTCCCTAGAGGAGAGTTTTAAGTTTCATGAGATCCTAACTTAAAACTTTATCCTTCTCCTCCTTCGTCATACATAAAAAAGATACACTAAAAATATCCCAATTATTAGTCTCATGCATCTATATTGTGTAAGTACCCCGAGATAGTTTTGATCTGATCAACCGAGTTAAGTTAGGTCTAGTGTGTTTTGATCATTGTGTCTAAGTGTGCAGGAACTTAAGAAACCGAGAAGTCGAGCAGAAGACGCAGCAGACGAGAAGAATGGCACGGGAAGCGAGTCGACGGACTCGGTGCATCTGAGGGACGAGAAGTTGCGGAAGAGTACACCGGTGGAGCAAGAAAGACGCGATCTGAGGGAGCGAGACGAGAAGAACGCGATCCGAGGGACAAGAAGCCGGGGAGGAAGCCTGCTCGAGGAGAAGGTCGAAGTTGAGTTCGGGTGAGCTCAACTTCGAACGACCAAAGATCACCCAGGCGATCGAAAGGACTAGAGGTGCCCCGAAAAAGCTGGAGGCGCATCACCCGCCAAGCGTTGGAGGCGCCCCCA
>JBBUKS010507895.1:0-11763 GCA_038050645.1 Hedychium gardnerianum | reverse complement strand
TTCGGTGTTTGTGTTGGCGGGCACGACCCATGTTGGACACCTAGAGATCCACCTATTTAAGCCATGTTTTAGATCTAAAGAGGAATTTCGATTGGGTATTAGATATCTAAGGGCCCTAAGAAGGCTTTAGAGAGCCGATTAGAGGAGTTTTCAATGCTTGAATGCTCAGAATTCGGATCGGAGAGTATTCGGAGACAAGCCATTACATCTAGACTAAGCTTTTCTTTTTTTCATTTCTTAATTGTCTAGTTTGCAACATGTATTCATGATGTTTTCTGATTGTAACTCCAATTTTATGGAGTAAACTCTAGATTCTAGGATTAGGGAGTAGCCTTAATGATATGTAGACACTACTTGTTATCTATAGAGTTTGATTTATTCTTGTTCAATGATATGAGCGTTTGTGTTCCGAATCTATTGATTTAACACAGTCTTGATGCCAAAAGCACAAGATTTGTATCCCATGAGAATCTAGGGAAGGATCGAAAGAAGAACCCATCCTACAACCTATAGAAACATGAGATGTGGAGAGTCAACTACGAAAGTAGATCGATATGCCACGAGGAGCAATAGATTATCTTAGATCTTAACCGATCGATTCCAATTCGTAGCCATACAGTAAGAGTAGGCATCTCGGGGGTTATGAGATCATGTGATAGGGATCTCCTTAGGAAAGCAATCCCTCAGCTCTGTCGCTTTGAAGGTAGAGGACAATTGGAATTAAAATGTTAGTGTAGTACCAAAATATCAGATTGAATACATAGGATAGTCTACCTATATAAATCACCATTAAGGATAGAAAATCAAACATAGATTAAGTGTTTATGATCATTTAGGTGAAACCAAAGTTCTAGAATTTTTTACCCCATCAAATTTCCTCGTATCACTTCTCTCTCTCTCTCCTCTTGGTAAGCTCAATTCTCCTTCCCTTCACACTATTCTCTGATCTTGCTTAGTTCTTTCTTTTTAAACAACCCAACACCACGATTAGTCTAGACAATTGCATTTACTTAGTATACTAGTACTTGACCACCATTTCTTATGCATTCAATTTTTTTATTACTTGATGACACACCATGCACTTGCAGTTAGCACACATCAAATTTTTTATGCCATTGCTTGGAATCGGTTTTGGTTGATATTAGTAAAAAGCAAATTGATTGGATTAGATAGTTTTTTTCTTCTCTTTATTGTTTTGCATTTGCATTTATTTTCACCTTTCTTAGCATTGTTTCTTTTCCTTTTTTAGTAACACAAATTTAGTTTATGCGAAGATTCACAAGTTTAAGGGATTTACTTCCATTTGATTCAGAGATTGATCAAACATTTCATCGAAGATTAATTGAACAAAGAATAATGGATCCAAATCAGACATCTCAGAACCTTTATATAGCAAACAACAACTATTTACTTGGAGATTATGCAGCCCCAAATTTGATTGGGCAAAGACCTAGCATTGTAAGACCTTCAATTAATGAAAACAACTTTGAATTGAAGTCAGCCTTGATATGTATGGTGCAGTAGTGCCAATTTGGAGGAACTCTCATGGAAGATCCAAATCTACATTTAGCAAATTTTTTGAAAATTTATGCAACATACAAACAAAATGAGGTTCCTGCCAATGCTATAAGACTAATGTTATTCACATTCTCATTGAGAGACAAAGCCAAGATTTGGTTTAGATCACTTCCTATGGAGAGCATTGCAATTTGGGAGCAGTACGAACAGAAATTTCTAAGAAAATTTTACCGACCTAGCAAGACTTCTCATATGCATCACCTTATCACAAATTTTATGCAAAAAGATGGGGAGTCACTATTTGAAAATGGGATCGCTACAAGAGCCTATTGCAGCAATGCCCACACCATGGGTTTGAAAGGTGGCTGATTCTTCCTACATTCTATAATGGGATTTCATATGCCGCTAAGGTCTCACTTGACTTAGCCGCCGGGGGAGCTTTGATGAACAAAATGCTAGAAGAAGCTGAAGACATTATAGAAAGTGCTTTCAACTATCATCAATGGGATATCAAGAGAAGTGTTCCCGTGTCAACTCCGGAGATGCACCCGGTAAATTCTATGGACTTCATGGCTACACGATTAGATGCAATGAGCAAGCGGCTTAATTTATTGAATGTATACCCAGTCAATGTTGTTAATATGCCTTGTGAAATATGTGAAAATTCAAGTCATATTGGAGAAAATTGATCAGTTCTAACAACTATGCAAGGGGGTCGAGTAGAGCATGTTGATGCACTTAATAACTTCAATTCAAGGCCAAATAACGTCTATTCCAGCATGTACAATCCTGGATGGAGAAATCATCTAAATTTTTCTTATCGATCAAATCAAGGGTCATATCAGAATTAAGGGAGTTATGGTCAAAATTCTGAACCTCCACAATAATCGTAAAAATCTAGCATATAGAAAATTATGGAGCAATTTATAACAACACAAACTGAAGCTAATGAACAGTTTACACAACAACACACCAATCATGAGGTTATGATCAAAGAATTGAAGACTTCAGTTGATTCCCTAACTAGCCACACAAAGATGTTGGAAACCCAAGTAGCGCAAGTGGCAAGTTCAATTGTAAGAACCCTGGGGAAATTTTCAGGACAACCAGAGACTAACTCAGTAAAGCATATTAATGCCATCAATCTGAGAAGTGGAAAGTGTTGCAAGGTTCAAATGAAAGCATGAAGAATGTAGAAGAGGATCATGATAAAGAAATGGGTACACCAAAAATGCTTATAGTGGTTGAGGAGTTAAGCGATTTTAAGGAACACAAAGAAGACATCTTAGTTAAATCTCCTGAGCGAACTTATCAACCATCTATTCCATTTCCTCGATGTTTATTGGAGACTAAACAAGATGAGGAGTTCAGGAAATTTCTAAAAATGTTAAAGAAAATATGTTTGGATGTGTCGTTGCTCTATGCTTTACACAAAATGCCACAATTTGCGAAATTCAAGAAAGAGATCATCTCACATAAGAGGAAGATAGAAACTCAGACTATTGCACTCATTGAGGAGTGTAGTGCCACTATACAAAATGAGCTTATTCCCAAACTGAAGGATCCTAGAAGTTTTTCCATTCCATGTTTCATTGGAGATAAGAAAATTAGAAAAGATTCTTGTGATCTTGGTGCTAGTGTGAGTTTAATGTCATTTTCCTTGTGCAAGAAGCTAGGTCCGGGGGACCTAAAACTCATAACAATGACTTTGCACTTGGCCGATCATACTTATCGATATCCTTTGGGAGTCCTTATAAAAATTGATGATATTGTTGTACCAAATGATTTTTTTATCTTAGAGATGGAAGAGGACCCCTAGATCCCTCTTATACTTGGAAGGCCATTCTTAGCTACCGCTGGAGTAGTAATAGATGTGTGAAATCACAAACTCTCATTTTTGGTTGGAAAAAATAAGATGGAGTTTGACCTTGCAAGGATTACCATTGATGTCCGTGAAGATGACAATGGAGAGGGAAGTAATCTTGATAAGGAGGGTCAATTTGAAAGACCTCCAAATACTGAACAAAACATCTATCCTTCACAAATTAGCAAATACATTATACCAGCGAGAGCCAATGCAAGGGATGAGCCTTGTCAACTTGGAGTGCTCGGAGGAGGGGAGAGGAATCCATTCAAAGCAAAGGCTCCGAGTTGAGTCAAGAAAAGGGGTTGAGCTAAAGACCTAAAACAAGAGCTTCTTGGGAGACAACCCAAGTGTTTCATAGATCGTTTGAATTTTACTTCCATTAAATTTTTAGTTTTGATGTGTTTTTTTATCAAGTTATTTTATTTTGTAGGCTATTGGACAATCACCAAAATCACCCACAAAAATTCAGAATCTGCCACAAGGGGGCATGCCAGCCAGCACAGCCCGTTCCCCATGTTGAAGCCTTTCTAGTTCCTGACATAGGGGGTTCATGCCACCCAGGACAACTCGTGACTAAATTAGAAGAATTTCCAGAGTTTACAGTGCCCAACACGAGGAGCCCGTGTCAGTCGGCACGACCCATGGTCGAGTTGCGTAGGAAATATGAAACCTATAGCATTTAACACGGGAGGCCATGTCCGACGACATGACTCATGCCATTAGATTTACGCAATATAGTCGACGCCACGGGGAGGGGGGGGGTTGTGCCAGCCGACACGGACCATGTCGCTTGAACCCTATTTAAACTTCTCCCATGCTAGCCGAACCCTAACCGTGCTGCCGCCTGTGGTGACCCTAGAGCTCATTCGCGATTATGAGTAATTTACTTTTGTCATGAAGAATCGCTCACCATTTAAACTATCCAACACTGATTACACCACAATCACCAACTCAGAAAATTGTAGGTTACAGCAAATCCCACCAATCCTGCCATCTAGTGAACCACACATGCCTCCTTCTAAGATGCCACATATACCAATAGTCCACCTTGATAGGGAGAGATCACCTATAGATAGAGAAGAACCACCGATATTCACATATGAGCCCGCGACTTTAAATATAGAACTGACTGGACCTTCTTTTTCTTATCATGAGCATCCTACAGGCCCTTCTATGTATAATTTTACTGATTTTCATTCTATCCTTGATAATATCCTTGCAGAAAAGGTTGCAATAAGGCAGAATATGGAGCAATAATGGGCCAATGCAGTAGTGGACTAGAAGGCATCATAAGATATTTTCAGAGGGCAAAGATGCACTATGATGAGGCCGAATTGTATTTTCAAGATGAGGTTGGAAGGAGGCAAGAAGAGGCAGCCTATAGACAAGATCAGAGGCAATTTTAGAGTGAAGTGAGGTAGTTTATGTTTGAACAATGTCAACAATGGGTAAGGGAAGAAGATCACAGGGGAGCAGAGGATAGTACAACATCTCAGATCGATCATCTATATCAATGGCATCATAACCTTTGCTCTCGAGTTCCTAGCCATTTGGACATGCCTCCCCTTCCTCAATTTCCTCCTCGTCATCCATGATGATCATATTTTTATTGAAGGAGTGCCTCACTTTCAAGGTTAGTTTGTTTTACTTTTGTTAGTATTGTTCAATGTGTCTTTTTGTGATGTCATATTTATCTTTATAGTTCAGTAGTTGTTTTCATTCAGCATAATTTGTTTAGTTTATATTGCTCTTTTTGGTTGTCAACTTGAAGCATGAATGAATAGACTTGTCCTTTAAGTAATATTTTGATAATGCCATGTGAATGCACTCTTTGAAATCTATGTAATTCATGTTCTCTTTATCTTTTAGTAAGATCATGAAAGCATTGTTGAGTTGATGATGTTTCACCATTTGCTTACTTGATAGTTTGAATATTTCACTTCACTTATGTTTTTCTTCGGAAAAGTTGATTTAGTACAACTTAGTCATGATTCATCTTGTCAGACTAGTACCTTGGTAACCATAGGTGACCTTCTCCCAACATTTTAGTTACTGGATAACCTTGATTCTTGTTAGCTCACTTGGAAAAAAAATTGATCTCTTGACTCAAGTGTTGCACATTGCAAGCACTTAGCGAAAATAAAATAAAAGAATAAAATTGAAGAATAAATGAATAAGAGATCACAAAAAAAATTATTGTCATGAGTGGAAACTAATATGTTACCCCTTTAAGACTGAGTTAGGTTATAGGGGAAATAACTATTAGATTTCTCTTGATACCGAGTACTCCTTTGAGACTTTGTGTTGGGAAGAAGGAATGAACCTCGTATATGGCAAGTAAGTGCATAATGTTTGAAACCTTGGGAACATGATAGGATGACAACTTGACTTAGACCTGAACTTAAAAACTCTAGGAGAAAACTATGCACTATGAACTTGGACTTTCTTGTAGGCTTGGTGAAACTAATCCAGTACCGTTGCTTTTTGATAATACTACTTGATTGGATTAGATGAACTTATTAAGTTCCAAAGTATGATCATTCACATGTGTTCTAGATTTTGATGTTTGCTTGAGGACAAGCAAAGGATTGGTCCAGAGGATTTTGATGTGCGTATTTCATATAGGTCTTTTATCATAGTTTAACACACATTTTATCCCATGTATTGAGTGTCTATTCCATGTTTTCACTTGTTTATGCTTCATTTAGATACTAATCTAGTTCTAAAAGCTGCTTTTGTGTATTTCTTTGATAGGGCATGAAAAGGAGTCAAAATGAGATTTCGAGACAACTTTCCAAAGGAAGAACAGTTGTCACGGCCCATGGACAAGGGTTGTGGTCAATTTGTAGGGTCGTGCCTAGAATTGGAAGCTCACAATGCTTGACACGAGGGGGGGGGGGCGTGCCATATAGTAAGTGTACGCATGTAGTAAGAGTAGACATCTCGGGGGTTATGGGATCATATAATAGGAATCTCCTTAGGAAAGCAATCACTCAGCTTTGGCGCTTTGAAGGTAGAGGACAATTGGAATTGAAACACCGGTGTAGTACTAAAAGTTCACATCAGATACATTGGACAACCTACCTACATAAATCACCATTGAGGATAGGAAATTAAACATATATTAAGTGTTTACGATCATTTAGGTGAAACCAAAGTCCTAGAATTGTTTCCCCCATCAAATTTCCTTAGATCACTTTTCTCTCTCTTTGTCTCCTCTTGGTAAGCTCAATTCTCCTTCTATTCACACTATTCTCTGATTTCTTGCTTAGTTTTTTCTTTTCAAACAACCCAACACCACGATTAGTCTAGACAATTGCATTTGCTTAGTATACTAGTACTTGACCACCATTCACTATGGATTCTATCTTTTTATTACTTGACGATACACCATGCACTTGCGGTTAGCACACATCAATTACAGACACCAGACGGTGAAGAAAAATGGGCAAACAACCCCCTTTTCTAGCCAAACAACAACCTCCCCTTTTGGTTGTTCTCTTTGTTTGGTGTTGTCTAGTTGCTTACGCCGTCAGGCAAGAAACCTCGTCTTCACACGTGATGCTAGTACCTTTCACAAAGATGGAACTCGTGACTTCTGAAGTCGTCTTGAGGGGTTCTTGCCTTGGATATGAATAGTGGTGAGGCTTCAAAGTGTCGCTTGGTTGATGCCCTTTCCACTTCACGTGACTCGTCAGGTATAACTAGAGTAAATTTAATTTCATAAAATTTTATTATGTGATCATGTATGCATGAGTTGTATCCTTGTATGCGTGTGGTGAATGTGATGTAATAATTAATTTTTTTATTATTACTATTTATGTTGTCCACTGCACATGTTTGCGAAAAATGTTTTATCACGCATCGCATCGGGCTAGCTAACACCTATCGTTGACGCATAGTGTATCATACTCATGCAAATTCTCTCATCTTTTATGCATGGGCATATAAACTTCAAAAGGTAAATTCCATGTCATATGTGTATAAATCCTTTCTTGGAGTCATTCATGCTAAATCGCTTTAGGACTTTGTCTATATATGTAGACTGCGAAAAAATAAGCAACTATTTTGATCTATCTCAATAGATCTTAATCCCAAGGATATAGGTTGCTTCTCCCATGTCTTTCATGGAGAACGTTTTTGACAATTGAACCTTAAATGATTGTAGAACAGACACATCATTTCCAATAAGCAATATGTCGTCGACATATAGCACTAGGAATACAACTGCACTCTAACTAACCTTCTTGTACACACAAGGTTCATCACAATTTTATGAGAAATCAAACTCTTTGATTGCCTCATCAAAATGGATATTCCAACTCCTAGATGCTTGCTTCAATCCATAAATGGATCGTTAAAGCTTGCATACTTTATTTTTATCAGTAGATGTGAAACCCTCGAGTTGTATCATATACACATCCTCAAATAAATTTTTGTAGAGGAAAGTCGTTTTCACATCCATCTTCCATATCTCATAATCGTAATGAGTCGCTATGGCAAGGAGTAATGGATTTAAGCATGACTACTAGAGAGAATGTTTCATCGTAGTCAACGCCTTGCCTTTGACAATATCTTTTAGCCACTAATCTCACTTTGTAGGTAATTATATTACCATCCATGACATTTTTTTTTCTTGGAAACCCACTTGGACACAATAGGCGTAATGCCTTCGGGTGGGTCTACAATGTTCCAAACTGTTTTCATACATGGAATCTATTTCTGACTTTATGGTTGTTAGCTACTTGTCCCTTTCTGGACTTTTTAGAGCTTTCTCATAATCAGTAGGTTCCTCATCCTCAATGAGTAACACGCCATTTGATTCACTTATGCGAAATGCATATCTCTTAGTAATCATACGTGTCCTACTAGATCTACGAAGAAGTAGTGTCTCCATATGTTTAGCCGATAGCTCATCATCATGAGTATCAGTTGTGATTCTTAACTAGGTGACTCTTTTGTGTCTTTTGGAGTTTCTTGAACCTCCTCAAGTTCAACTTCACTCCCACTATTTTCTTGCAAGAGAAACTCATTCTATAGGAATACAGCATACCTTGAAACAAATATCTTTTGTTCCAAGGGATGATAGAATTGGTAACCCTATGTTTCCATAGGGTAACTAATGAATAGACACTTATTAAATTTATCATCTAGCCTATCTAATATAGTCCTTTTCAAATAAGTAGGACAACCTCATATCTTCAAGTAAGATATGTGAGGTTTCTTATCATTCCATATCTCATATGGAGTAGTAGAGATTGTCTTGATCGAGACTCTATTTAGCAAGTAAACAACTATCTCAAGTGTGTAACCCCAAAAAGGATTTGGGAAGACTCGTGTGATTCATTTTTGAATTCTTTGAACCTTTCAAAGACCTCAAATTTGTATCTTAATAGATACACATACCTAAATCATGAGTGATCATCGATAAAGGGAATGAATTAGAAATAACCTACTCTTGCATGAGTTGTATAAGGCAGAGTAACTCTACCACT
This sequence comes from Hedychium gardnerianum, assembly GCA_038050645.1. Taxonomy (NCBI): domain Eukaryota; kingdom Viridiplantae; phylum Streptophyta; class Magnoliopsida; order Zingiberales; family Zingiberaceae; genus Hedychium; species Hedychium gardnerianum. Next base: position 2,883 of record JBBUKS010507895.1, on the reverse strand, counting down.
AGTTCACTTTTTCCTAAAAAAGGTAACTTAATCATCTTGCCTTTTAAGAATGAGACGTATGTATCAAATGAATCAAATTCAAATGATTCCAAATTTCCAATCTTTTGTAATTCGGACATACGTTTCTTGCTTATATGACCAAAGCGACAATGCCATGAGTAGAAGATTAACTGATCATCCAATCGAGCACGCTTGTTTCTCATTTTGATATTGAATACGTCATTAAATATATATCTAGCGTGTATACGTCATTGCATAATATTCTAGGTCCATAAAGAATATCATTCAAAGTTATGTAACAACAATTGTTACTAAAAGTTAAATGGAATAACATCTACTAACATGACCAACCAGGTATATCAAATAAAATGGTCTCAGGTGATCTTTCCTACTATAAGATATAAAGGGAATCAATATAATATCAACCACTAATCTGCTCAACAAAATATGACAAATAATCTGCAACAATAATCAATCAAGATCCTACACATAATAAGTCCTGACTGAGGGAAACAACATGCACCACGAATAGTTCTCATGGGCAGTCAGGGTATAGGATGATCTTTGTCTATGTGCAACAACATGCTATCATAGATATCGTGGATAGACAGAGTGTACGCGTAACTATGTAGCTAATGACTGTGCAGAACAACATGCTACCAAGAATGCATCTTGTCGACAGTCAAGTTGTACAAATGACCACCATCTGCGCGTAACAACATGCTACCACAGATCTCGTGGACAGACAGGGTGAAGTAGCTCTCTAGATTCTGACTACGCAATAACAAGCTACAACAGATCACATGGGAAGTCAAGATGTATAAAAATATAACAACATGTATATAGACCCGATGACAGGTTGGGTCCGAATTGGAGCCAACCCTAGCCCATAACCGTGTCAATGGGCCGGGTAACCATTGACCCGGTTCCCAGGTTGGAACCATAATCGGCCTGGCAGGGTATTGGGTTACGGTTCAATAGCCCAATTAATAAGAACAATCGATCAATTTTTTTTATATATATAGATGATTTTTTTATAATGAAAATTTATTAAAAACAAATATGTTGCAGTTGGGATTTAAACCCTAAATCTCTTAGGTGAGAGTCAAATATCCAAACCAACTAAACTAGAAAAGATTGTTATTTATATACATTAGTTAATTATTTAATAACTAATTAATAGTTTTCTTTTGATATATAAAAAGAAGAGAGTAAATAATTTCTTTAAAACATTTAAAGAGAAGGAGTAAAAATAATGTAGGATCGAAGAAGCGCTTGAGGGGGTAAATAGTGCGTGTCACTTTTTTACATTTTTTGAAAACCCGAGAATACACAGCGGAAATAGAAATTAAATAAGCAACGCTAACACCTTTCTTTTTTACATGGTTCACAACCCAACGACTACTAGTCCAAGGCCTGTGATCTTTGATTACTTTCATTAGGCAATCCACTAAACGATCTCCTTCTCCAAATAGAAACTCAGAGATAGAGATTCTTCTTTTCAAAAAAAGGGAAGAGTAACACATTTACTGACACTTAAAAATTCAAGCACGAAAGACGACAAATACTTAAATAAATTATATCGACACAAAAATATGATCTAGAGTTGAGCGTCGATGTCAGAGCAAAGTTTCGGCATTGTAGTAGAATTCTGGAGTAGTGCGGAAGTCGTTTGACCATAGAAAAGGTTTTTTCGAAGATGTTTGTCGAAGGCTGCTTATATAGATTGATCCGGGTGCCTCAATCCCCTTTGAGGCGGCTCAATCCAAGCATGATCTGATCCAATCACATCACTACTTATCCACTTCAAGGCGCCTAAATCCCTTTGAGGCACTTGGATGCTGATGTGCGCCGTTAATCAGAAGCTGCCACCTCATCTTGTTGTTGAGCTAGCTTTAGGGCCCATGAAACCACTCAGGGCGCTTGGATCAGCCGATCCTGCTCAACTTCTAAGTTAACATTCATGCATCACAAAGCTAGCATACAAACATAATCTTATGAAAAGATAACTTTGACAGTATTACAATTGTCCAGTCTAGACTTTCGAATTTCTTATGAAACTCTAGGTCGAACCGACGCCTATTGTTACCTCAAGGGGAATCTGTCCTGACCCACTCCTCTCAAGAGAGATTACATGTTTGCAAAACATTTAGTTCTCCAAACTTATTTGGACTTTTGCTCAGCATCTAATCTTGGCCTTCAAAATTTTCCGCTAGACCTCCGGTCCTCGACCCATCTAGACTCCTGCCTGGTGTCCTCGACCTAGAGCTTTGTACCTAGTGTTGTAGACCCTAGGACTGATGTGTGAAATTGCAAGTGCATGATTCTGTCGTCAAGCAATAAAATATCAATCCTAGGGACTGTGGATTTAGCAGTAGATGAAGGTGCATAGCTAGTTATCTAGGCAATCAAAATTTGCTTGAAGAGAGCGAGAGAGAGTGAGTGTGAGCAAAAGAGAGAGAGCACTAAGAGAAGTTGGTTTAGGGGGATGATTCTAAGATTTCAATTTTACTATGATGCTAGTTAATATCCTAAGTACATGTTCATATCCTTACCCTCTATGTTTACTATCTTATAGAGATTCTAACCATATTACCAGTGTGAACCCCTAAAGGTTATACCGGAGTGTCTATCCTAAATTCAATATCAATAAGTAAGATGATTACCAAGATTGTACGCTTAAGGGGTACCCCCTATCACTAAGGGTCCCTAGTTCCCCTGTCACTAAGGTCTCCATAGTACATCTAGATTATCATTCTACTCCCTAACATCAAATTGCAGTAAACCCATTAATTCCTTTGTTAGAGAATTCATTGCGGGGAATTAGCCCCCTTTCAAGGTGATGACTCTAGAACGTCCGCTTAAAGGGTTGCCCTCTATCAC
>JBBUKS010507885.1:0-13707 GCA_038050645.1 Hedychium gardnerianum | reverse complement strand
CCAAACTATGTGACAATGATTGTTCTTACAGGATGGTTAACTACGATCGGTGAGACAGAGAGACTAAGACTATTTGTGCAACGGATGATACCTTCTGATATCAACTCGGGCAATCCCGATGTTTAATCTTTTACATGCTTCTTATGTAATGTTGAGTTGCACCATTACGGTATGATTTCTGAAGCTCCTTTTCATAATTCAAGCAATAACTTGTCACTGTGTTTCAGATCATTGCCTGAATCTGCAAAGAAAATTGGTTGGAAATTGGATTTAGTAACTCTTTTGCAGTTCTTTGTTGGAAAAAATCTATGGATAATTGCACATTTTAATTTGTAATCTGAAACTGTTTAGTTCTATAAGTGTTTCCTTTTCTCATCCTAATCATTTCCGTTCTAATCAAGTTGTAGTTTTGCTGTGCTTACCGTAGAACAGTATTAGTGTGAAGAGTTCGATTAGGACACTTAACATCTACCTGGAAGTTAGATTTTGTGTGGATTTTCCCTTGAATATGCATCGTGTTAATTTGTCTATGAGTGCAGTCCTTCTGTTTTGCAAACACAAATCCTTTATTATCAGCTCTGGTGGCGTTCCCTTGGCTTCTATAGATGGGAAGATTGTCTGTGAAAATACACTTGATGCAAGACTGGATGTTGCTTTCCGCAAGAAACGTACTCACTTCTATAACTTCAGTGAATGCTATAGAAACAAGATTCAAGATATTCTCTTTGATGTAGAATTTTATCCTTCTAATTTCCTTACATTTCTAACCTACTTAGTGTTTGGATGGAAATATACATTTAAAAAGGTAATTTAAAAGCATTGAAATGAAATTCGCTCTTTTATTTTGAATATAAACACTTAATAACATTGCTTCTCTTATTTCTTTTCATCATTCAAAATAAGATCGGTGGAAAATAAAGAGTTCGGTAATGTAATTTATTTGCTCTATATTTGTCAAAAACTATTTTTCTCTCATATTTGCTCCCCTTCTGTAAGCGCAATATGTTTGTCAGCAGATAAACATTCACAAATCTTTCTTTGCTATTTTTCTTCTATTGCTCTTTGAGAACATTTGTCGTCAAATTTCTAATAGTTGAGTTGTCTGTTGATTGCAGATAAGGAAATGTCTCTACGGTGATGCTTAATTTACATTCCCTTTGGCTTATGATAGATGGCTTCTCCATCGATGTCTAAAATAATGATCTCAGTCTGGATTCGAACACTTTTCGAATGTCTTATCTGAGCAGATGACTATGAAATCTGTTTCATAATATTTTTTATCGTGATTGAGCCGACAATTCCTGGAGTTTCATTGTTGTGATTTACTCGGTGATCAAATTCCCCTGGAAAAATGAAATAAATAAGTTGTTAGTTCATTCCTACGATTGCACTTTCATATAGAAAATGACCTAGGCACAAGGGCGGAGGGAAGATGTTTGTCATTATGGTGATAAAAAGCGAAACGCTCGTTCTCAGCACCTCCGTCAGTCTGTCTCAGGACCAATACGAAGGAGATAAATCACGGGAGTTAGTTTACTAGTCCGGACAATAATCAGTGCATGAAGGAGGATAAGAACCTGGCTACTAGTCAGGATTTGATCCTCAGACCTCATGATGACAACGCTTCATGCACTAGTTATTAATCCATCCCGCGAGGACAAGATATTTACCTTCCTTTGTGGTAGAAAGGCGAAACTGAACTTTAGCCGGGAGGCTCATTTATTTATTTATTTTATATTTAATTATTTAAGGAGGATAATAAATCAAATTTGCATTAAATTTAGTATCCTTTATCTCTAATCATATTTATTATATTTATATTCATCCTCATCTTCATCATATTTATAATTTTCATTTTTATATCCATAGATATCTATCTTTTATATTATTTTTTTTTTATTCCATCCAAAGTGGAAAAAGAGGTTGTGGTTGAGATAGAGAAGAGAACGTGAAAAGATTAAATTTATGTATTTTTTTCTTTCTTTAATTGGTCATGAAAGAGAAAAATATAGTTAATAAATTTTAAGAAAATAATATATATATATATATATATATATTAATTTACTATTCAAATCAGATATAAATAAAAATTTATTAAACTTGTTTTTATATTCGATTATCCAAAATCGGATTAAAAAAAATATATCAAATATTAAATTTTCTATTAAATTTAAAAGAAATTATCATCTCTACAATTATTCGATCGGTCATAAATCATCAAATCAAATTATGATCAACCGGGGTTCTAAATTCTCAAATTAAATGTTATCCATACACTGACGAAGTCAGCTCGAGTGATCTACTCGGACTGATCATGAATTATGAACTACGAGCGCCGGCGTCAACGCGATCACTCCGGACTACTTCTTATTTCTCTTGCTATTTTTTCTTTCTTCTACAATAAATTCAAGTTTTATCTCCATCGGACTCAGGGCTACAACCCGAATAACTTTATATTTGACTTCGCCCTTGTATACATAATTATAATTCTTGATTATATCACTATTTATATTTATGCATCACATGTCATTCCTTCTAATTGTATTCCAGCTATTTAAGTTTGGTTGAAGAGAAATAAGAAAAACAATTTTCTCCTACATTATGTACTATATATATTTTTTTAATTATATATTTTATTATCAATAATGGTGATGGATAAGATATTGACAATTACGCAAAGATGCATTTAATTTTTAAAAAATCATTTAACTTTCAGTATTTTTAAAGGACATATTTATTTTTCGTCTGATCAACAGTTGTCTTTTGTTTTTTTTAAACATCCAGGTTATAATTAAAAAAATAATAATTTTTTTTTTTGATTTGGATACCTTAACATCTCTCTATCTCTTATCTCTCCTCTCTTCTATCTTTTCTCCTCTCTCTCTCAACTTGCCTCTCTCTCTCAACTTGCGAAATCCTTGAAAAGTTAAAACCTTTATCCCCGAGGTATAGCATTCATGATAAATACATAATAATTTATTTGAATTGATAAGAATCGATCCCTAGAGTATCATTATTTGTGATAGTCTTCGTTATACATTTTTTACTTGTGTATTTATATTTACCTTTCTTTATATCCGTGAAATCGACTCTAGGAAAGTCGTTGATACGACGGTTCCACGTTTTTTTGAGAAGCTAAAACCTCTTCTTTTTTCCCTCTCTGCTCATGGAAAGTGTTTGGGTTTTCGTTACTACTCTCCATTCGAGGTTAGGGTTTATTTTAATAATACAGTTTGCACTAATAGTCTAACTTAAAATTTTGATATATGACGACAGGTTAAAATTAGACTTATATTATCTAATCTCTTGAGCTAAATATGCAGGTTAACTAAACTTGATAAATCTAGAGGATCAGATACCAGACTGAAGTCCAATCAGATCAAGGAGGACCAAACGATTGGTGAGAAGTCCAGCTGGGTCAGAAAAGACCTGACAGCTGGCAGGAAGTCCAGTCGAGTTGAGAAGGACCAGACAACTTACTGAAGTTCAGATGTGAAATTCTGGCAGGAAGCCCTAATGGGTTAGGAGACATTAAGAAAGGAAGTCGGCAAATGATAAGTGAGGTAAGCGAACTGGAGGAGCTAATTCAGTGAGGTCAAGTTTCAGTAGGGACATTAAGTGTTGGTCCAACTTAGATCCAACTTGAAATTTTAAATTGAGACTGTGACTAGATTCGGGTCATGAACAGACAGGATCTAAGTCACAAACATTATTTGTACATGCATTTTTTATCTAACTCTGTTTTATAGGTTTGTTTTTGGACTAACAATATTGGCAGCGAAATTATCTCCAGAAGCGCTGGAGGTGCCTCTATTGGATGGAGACGCCTCAGATCTTGGGGCGCTAGAGGCGCCTCAAATGGATGGAGGTGCCTCAGAGCCAGAGGCATTGGAGGCACCTCGGAGCTAGAGGTGTTGGAGGCGCCTCAGAGCTAGAGTCACTGGAGGCCCTCGGAGCCAAAGGCGTTGAAGGCATCTCGGGTGATTGGAGGCATCTCAGCGCAAAGGCGCTAGAGGCGCCTCGGGTTGATGGAGGCACCTCAACGCATGGATAAGCTGCACAGATGGGTTTCTCTCGAGTTGTTGATATGTGGCGCTGATGGAGGCGCCCCAGACAGCTTGGAGGCACCTCGGAGTGGATAAACAACAGGTTTATTGAATTTGATCAACCTCAATGGAGGTGCCCCTGTTCGATGGAGGCGCCCCCAAGAGGTTATAAAAGAGCCTCGCCAAGCAGCACCAAGACATTAATTCTGAATGTGATTTTTCCATCATATTACTTCTTCAACTACTGTGTTATAATCCTGTTGTATCGAACTTGTGCCAAAGCCACCATCTGTAGCAGAATCTTCATCAACACCTGAGCTCATCATCGTTAATCTTCAAGTGTTGGTAACAAGTTTATATTTCATTTAAATTATTACATAGGAAAGTGTAGGGTTGTTACACTTTTCTCATTCTGTGCAAGAATTAAATGGCTCAGAATAAAGGATATAACACCTCTCGACCCCCACTCTTCAAAGGGGATGACTTCCCCTATTGGAAGAAAAGAATGGAAGTGTATCTAAACACCAACATCGAACAATGGTTTAGTATTAGACGAGGGTACACGGCTTTGATAGATGACTCCGGCGCACTCCTTAACCCTGAAAGATGAAACCCAGAAATGAAGAAGAAGGCCCAGACTGACTTCAAGGTATTGAATACCCTACAATGTGGGCTAACCAAGGAGAAGCTCAACTGGATCGGACCCTATGAAAATTCAAAAGAACTCTGGGATAAGTTGATTGAGCTACACGAGGGCACAAACGATTCCAAGGTAACTAAAAGAGACCTTCTTTTAAATAGCTTATTTAATATATAAATACAGGATAGAGAAATTGCAAGTCAGCTGCATGCGAGGATCAAGAGCATCCTCAACGGACTCCACCTAATCAGTCAACAGATGGAAAACAAGGACATAATCAAGTATGCCTTAAACTCATTTCCTCGAAATGCATTATGGGCATCTATAGTAGATGATTATAAAGTTTTAAGGAACCTCTCTAAATTAAAATTAGATAAACTTTTTTTTGAATTAGAACTGCATTAGCAGACTAACTCAAGACAGGTCGAGAAAGGTATAGCTTTTCTTGCAGGTTCTACCAAGGAGGTAAAGACAAAAGCCCGAACCAGACCCGAGCTGGAAGATGAGTTCGACACCGAATCAGATGAAGAAGAACAACTAGTAAACATGGTAAGAAAAATATTCACTAAAATAAAAAAGAACTTCACCAAGAAGGACCTACAAAAGATGACATCCAACAACACAAAGGCTAATATCTCGTGCTATGGATGCAATAAGAAGGGGTATTTCAAGCACGAGTGCCAAATCTGAAAGAAGATAAGTCTAAGAAAACAAAAAGGAAGAAGGCACTCCAAGCCACCTGGGACAAGTCCTCTTTAGAAGAATCAGATGTCGAAGAACCAAAGCAGGCAAGCTACCTCGCACTGATGGCAACCGGACTCGAGTCAGAAAGCAAATCAGACCAAAAAGATGAGTCTGAGTATGAGTCAAGTCACGGATCCGTATCCAATTTAGAAGGATCCAATGAGGTAGATTTTAATTTATCTGCAAAAATTTTAAAGTTATTTCGTGCTTAAATAAAAAAATAGTTAAATCTAAAGCACAAGCTAAACTACTCCTAAAAGAAAATAGTGACCTAAAGGAACAACTCAATTCGAATTCTTCAACTAACCAATTTCAAGATGGAAACTCAACTCAAGTTGTAAAACTTGAGGAAGAGAATTCTATTTTGAAAGTTCAAGTTAAAGAACTCAAGGAACAGTTGAAAAAAATTATCTCATGATCCAAGTACCTAGATATGATACTTGGATCCCAAAGAGCTGTGTATAATAAGTCTGGACTTGGATATAAATCAAAATCTACTAATAAATTATTCTTATCTCTTATTACTCAAAACAAGAAACAAATCAAAGCATGGGTTCTGAAAGCTTATCTAACTAAGCAAGTATGACCAAATCAATACTGCGTACCTAAAATTAAAATACATTATTTAAAGATAAAATCAAAATTATATGATTCAGGGGGAGATTCTAAATTAGTTGACACCTCAAAACATAACTTACCCAGTTGGGTAGCTAAGACTAGATAAACTTGGGATAATTTTAACTTGTTAAATAGTATTAGAACAGATTGGGATAATAGTAGGTTAGAAAAACTCTGTCAATTGCATGTCTAGGAAGAATCATATGTGTTCGACTTGGTGCAATTGACTTAGCGAAACTAGCTGAAGTTACCCCAGTCCAATCTAAACTAGTTAGACTAAGATTTAGTATTAAGTTCCTTGTGCAGGACTATTTGAAAAGTTTTGTTTTAGGCACGTTGTTATTTTAATGATGTTCAAGTGACTCACCACAACCTGAAAGTTTATTTAGAGAATGCTTGCTTGGTGGACCCAAAATTAAACCTGAATCTAACACAAATTAAATCAATCTCAGATAAATGACTCAATTCATCTCACAAAATTATAAGATTATCTTAGTTGAAAAATAAATCTGGTGAGATGATTAAGGTTAATTAAATTAAAATTTTAATTCAAATATTAATTAAATTAAAACCCTAATTGAACTAAAAATATTAATTTAATTAAAATATAATGAAATTTAAAACTTAAAACATTTTTAAAACTTATTTTAAAAATTCTTTTAAAAACTTATTTTAAAATTTCTTTTAAAATTTTTTTAAGAACTTATTTTTAAAAAAAATTAAGAACTTATTTTAAAAATTATTTTAAAAACTCTTTTTAAAATTATTTTTAAATATATATATATATATATATTAAAAATCCTTTTAAAAACAAACTATTTTAAAAGACATTTAAATTTATTTTAAAAGTCCTTTTAAAAATTTCTTTTAAAAAAAACTTATTATAAAATCATTATAAAACTTATTTTAAAAATCTTTTGAAAATTATTTATAATTTGTTTTAAAAATTATTTTAAAAGACTTATAAATTATTCAACATCGTACTTAATTAAAACTTAATTAACTCAACTTAAATAAATTATACAAACCATAATTCCTACTTTATGTGTAGGAATCTAAATAGATATTAGACAGTGGATACTCTAGATACATGACTGAAAATCATACCAAGATCATCAAACTAACACTCAAAAGTTTAGGAACAGTTATCTTTAAAAATAATAGCAAATTTTAGGTAATCGGTATAAGTAACATCGAACTTGAATATGATTTTGTTATTAAAAAGGTGTTACTTGTAGAAAAATTTAACTTCAATTTGCTCAATATTAATTAACTATTTGACTCAGGTTATAAAGTTAAGTTTTTATCATTTAAATGCATGATCAAGCACACAAACAATCCTAAAATAAAACTTAAGAGATTTAGACAGAATAACATCTATCTTATTAACTTAACTGACTCCTCACTCAAGTGTCATATGACATAACAAGAGAAAACTTAGTTGTGACACAGGAGACTATCCCACACCCACTTTAGGAATATCATAAAATTAAATTGCTTAGTTAGAGAATTACCAAAATTACCTAACCTGGAACAAACTATTTGTAATGCTTGCCAACAAAGAAAATAAATCAAATCAACTCACAAACCAACTGATCATGGTCAAACTAACTCAATACTTAAACTGTTACGCTTAGACTTATTTGACTCACATGAAATTAAATCAATTAATGGAAGTCTATATTGTTAAGTAATAATCGACGACTATTCAAGATTCACGTGGGTAAAATTCTTAAGAAATAAAGATTAAATATTTGAAACTTTTAGTATTTTTTTTGTAAACAAACATAAAATGAAAAAGATTTAAAAATCAAAAGAATTAGGAGTGATTATAGTGGTGAATTTAAAAATCACATGTTTAATAAATTTTGCCTTGAAAATGATTACCATCATGAATTTTCCTATCCTAAAATACCTCAACAAAATGAAATTATAGAAAGAAAAAATAAAATCCTACAAGAATCAACTAGAACAATGCTTAATGAATATAAACTACCCAATTACTTTTGGGCCAAAGCTGTTAGTATAGCTTGCTACGTCGAAAATAGAACAACTATAAATAAAAGACATAATAAAACCTTTTATGAAATTTATTATAATAAAATACCTAACATTACATATTTTAAAGTATTTGGATATTCAGTATATATATTAAATACAAGAGAACACTTAAGAAAATTTACCTCAAAAATTAAAAATGAAATTTTTGCAGGATATTCACTTAGCAGTAGAGCTTACAGAGTTTATAATAAAAGTAAATTAAGGATTGAAGAAACTACAAATATAAAATTTGATGAAAACTCTAACTCTAAACAAACTAACCAAAATCAGACTCCCTATCAACCAATAGATTTTGTTAGGTCCAGCATTGACCGAGGGGGAGATAATGAAAATCTAAACCAAATAGAAAATCAAGAAGATGAACAAGATCAACCACAAGAGAATCAACATGAACAAACGGATTCGAGAACAACAAGAGTTAGTTCAGACCATCCAATTGAACAAATATTAGGTGACCCAGACCTGAGGATTCAAACTAGATCGGTATTTAGAAATTTAAGTTAAATTGCCTTAATATCTAAAATTGAACCAAAAGTAATAGAAGAGGCTTTACTTGACCCAAACCAGATTATACCTATGCAAGAAGAATTGGCTCAATTTGAACGAAATGCAATCTAGGACTTAGTACTTTTATCCAAAGATTAAAAATTTATAGAAACAAAATGGGTATTTAGAAATAAATTAAATAAAAAAGATGAAACAATTAGACTAATCAAGGAAGAGATTTACGTAGGTCAACTACCCGAATTTGAAAGCTTAGACCGTCATGACCATGTATTCAAATTAAAAAAGACATTATACGGTCTCAAACAAGCACCTAGGGCTTGATACGAAAGACTGTCTACATATCTAATATCCAAAGGATTCAAGCAAGGACAAATTGACTCAACTCTTTTTGTCAAATTCCTTAAATCAGATAATTGTATAGCCCAAGTATACGTAGACGATATAGTTTTTGGATCAACAAATTCAAAAAATTTAAAAGAATTCATAATTTTGATGAAACAAGAATTTGAAATGAGTCTTATAGGTGAACTAACATTTTTCTTAGGTTTACAAATCAAACAAACCAAATAAGGTAATTATGTACATCAACAAAAATATACAAAAGAATTACTTAAAAAATTTGAAATGAAAAATACTAAGGAAATAAAAACACCAATGACAATTAATTTAACTTTAGATAGTGGTCCAAATGGAAAACTAGTTGACCTGAAATACTATAGAAGTGTCATAGGCAGTCTGCTGAACTTAATTGCAAGCCAACTTGATATTTTATTTGCAGTTAGTATGTGTGCTAGATACCAAACGTGTGCGAAAGAATCTCACCTAACTAATGTTAAAAGAATCTTTAGATATCTAAAAGGCACAATTGATGTAGGAATGTCGTACCCTAGAACCACTGATTTTGAACATACAGGAGATAAATCATGAGGACTAGTCTAGCTAGCCCGAATAATGACTAATGTATAAGAGAGGACAGAAACCTGATTATTAACAAGAATTTAATCTCTAAACTTTATGATGATAATACTTCATGTACTAACTAACAATTCATCCCGTGAAGAGTAATTTTCACATACCAGTACCACCCTTCCGTGATTTATGATAAACAATGGTTCTAATCATGTAAAACCAGTACAACTGTTTTAAAAGATTCATCATGCATGCCAAGCACCCATACCTTTTTTAGGAGACCAAGATTTCACAATATTTATATTTTCTCTAAACTCTCCTCTTCCAATCCCCATCCAAAATTCAAATTACTTTAAGTTCATCTATAAATTTTGATTAAAATTTATTGATGAACTTATAAAATTTCGAATGAACTCATCAGGTAGATTTCTATATTGATTGTCAGTTTCATGTGCACTAAACACTCAGATTAAATACCTTCCTAGCCATGCAAAGCATGTTTCCCTTAATTAAACCCGTGTGTCAATTGACATGGATCCATAACTTCTTGCATGAATCTCATAACCAAGATTTCACAACATCTATATCTTCTCTAAACTCCTCTCTTCCCATCTATGTTCAAAATTCATAATTTAGATTACTCTAGATCCATCAATAAATTTTGATCAAAAACTTATTGATAGACTTTTAAAACTCCATTAGACCCATTCCATATCTTGTAGATTTCTATATTAATTGTTGGTCTCATCGTGCCCTACATGCTCAGATTAAAGTCCTTCTGATGTGATGGGTTTGACAGAGTAATTTTTTGAAGACTATAACTTTTGACTCGGAACTCAGAATCAGGCTATGTCTGCACTCACGCGTGCAGAATTAAAAGATTTATGTTTTCGTTTCTATGGTAAATTAAGGTATTTTTGGTATGTCAGTTAATTATATGTTAGAGTTTGACTAATTAAGCATTATATTTGGATAAATTTCTTTCTGCTATGTATTTTTCTTTTTTGATAAGATTTCTTTTCTTTCTCTATAAGATTGAAATTGAGGTCTGTAAATAAGAAAAAAAAATTCCTATCTTCGGGTCCGGAGGTCTAGAGTTTATATAAGCGTCTTGTTAATGGATGTAAAAGAGAGTTTTGGATTAATGTTATTTTCGACAAAGTCATTATTTTCCTATCTCCTGGTATTTGTACGCGAATCAACAGGTTTAGAATGTCGCTATCGATATTCGTGCGCGAACCAATGGTTTTGATAGTTTCTTTCGATATTCGTGTGTGAATCAACAGAAACTATAGTTATCCGTTGCATCACCTTCCTAGCCGTGGAAAGCATATTTCCCTTAATTTAGTCTATGTGTCAATTAGCACGGAACCATACCTTCTCTAAACTCCCCTCTTCCAATCCATGTCCAAAATTCAGAATTCAGATTACTCTAGGTCCATCAATGAATTTCGGTAAAAAATCATTGATGGACTTAAAAAGCTCCATTGGACTCATTCCATGTCCTATAGATTTCTACATTGTCAATGTGCCCATAAATATCACCATAGTGAGATTTTTAGCAATGCTCGAAAGGTTTTTAAAATTTCAGACTATGATCATGTTCTTCGAAGAACAACATCATAATGGTGCTAATCCTTGGAAACCAATGCGACCTTTTGTGAGAAGAACATAACACAATGGTGTTTGTCTTCAAGGAACAACACCACAGTGGTACTAATCCTTGTAAATTAGCACCATCCTTTGTGAGAACAACAAAACACTGTGATAATGTTCTTCAGGGAATAATACCATCGTGATGTTTGGAAATCAGCACCACTCTTTATGAGAAAAACATAATACAGAGGTACAGGTCTTCAAAGAGTGGTACTACAGTGATGTTGATCTTTGAAAACCATCACCACCCTTTTTGAGAAGAATAGAACATTGTGGTCCTGTTCTTTGAAGAACAACACCATATTGGTGGTGAACTTTGGAAACCAACACCACCCTTTGTGAGAAGAATAGACATTGTGGTCCTATTCTTTGAAGAACAATACCACAGTGGTGTGGATTTTTAAAAATTAGCACCAGCTTTTGAATTTAAAACCAGACTTTGTGTCAATTGGCACAAACCCATCACATAGTTTAGGAGGTTTAGAACCAGTCATGCACACCATATCTACTTTCTCTACACTATCCTCGTCTAGTACATATCAACTTTACAAAAATTTAAATCATCTAAGTCTATCATTGAGTTTCGATCAAAATTCATTGATAGACTTAGGATGTTCTGATCGGACTCATTCCAAGTGTTACAAATTTCTAAAATATCTCGAAGTCTATATGTGCCCAGTCTATCAACTTGAAGGCGTTAACTGCAAACTCAGAAGGTTTTTAAAGTTTCAAACTTTATGTCAATTGACATAGACCAATAATTTATTATAGGGATCTCAAAATAAAGATTAGACGTCATAAATATCTTTCATGCATTATCATCTTTCATTACATGTCAATTTTATATAAATTCAAATCTCCTAGATTCATTAATAAATTTCAATTGATAAACTTAAGATATTTTGATTGGACTCATTCTAAGTTAGGTTGATTCGCCCAAGAGTCCTCATGTACCTTGAGCTATCAACTTTCAACTTAAAGACATTAACGATTGTGCTAAGAAGGTTTATAAAGTTTTCCACTTGATATAGACTCATAACTTATAATAGGAATCTCAAAATAAAGATTAGACACCATAAATAATTTTCATGTACTACCTTCTTTCATTAATAATAGTGCTCAGAAAATTTTTAAATTTTTAACAAGACAAAATTCATTAATGACCTAGCCAATTATTTATGTTTTATATAAAAATAATCATTGACACTGAAATCAGATTTCAACATAATAGTCAATTATATGATTAATGTCAAATAGTGAGATCTATATATATAATCAATGTAAAAGTTGATTTATTAGAGTTTCAATCCAACATTAACTTATGCCTACGATTTTAACAAATACAAATTAATATAATATAATAAATTTAATTTTCGGATGAGGATAGTTTGTTAAATTTTCAAATGCACACAGCGTTGATTACAAGACTTTGTACTCTATGTGGTGATGGACTTCATGCTTGAATACAGTATAAATTGAAAACACACCTTTGAAAATAATCGAGAGGGTGAATTACTGGTGTCATTTACAACAGGAGTATAGTTTACGATATTAGGTTAGCATCCTCTGGGCACGATGAGATGGCTAGTGGGTTCTATTCTCACGTTGCATCCTATTAGATGTCAAGATTATGTGCATCCGTATTAAAAAATTGATTTTTTTTTAATCATTGCTCAACATTTATGTTATTATCGTATTGAAAATTTTAATATAAAAAAAGTTTATATTGATATAAATTTCAGTATATCAAATTTTCAATATATTAAAATTTTGATATGTTATTAATTTTATATCATTTATAGTAAAATTTTGATATCAGTGTAATATATTAAAAAATTTGATATAAATTTTATACCGAAATCAAAAAATTCAATATAATATAATATCTACCAAAATTTTTGATATATCATAAAATTTATATATTTTGATACGATAAATATAATATATTAAATTTTTAATATTTTTTCTCACTTCTATAAAAATAGCTATTGACCGGAGAGGTAAATGAAAATGAGCTTACCCAGAATCCACGGAGTAAACCTTATTCTGAATCACGGCTAAGTCGTAGAAAAATATCCAAAATCTGTTCGATACTTGATTTACTTATCTGTATTTAATCACAGGGCCGACAATACTAGATCACTTGATGAGCTATATCACCCTTAGCAATACGGAGTAAATCTTATTCCTCTACACAAACTGGTTAATCACGTTCACTGCACGAATCTAATAGCAGTAACAACGCCTTCCCAGAATCCCACGGATTCCTTTTCGGGTATAAGAATCCAGATTTTTGCCAACTCAACCGCGTCGAGTGGCCAAACGGAAGATGAAGCTGGAGAAGAATCCGTGTTTGTGTTTGTGTTTGTGTTTGACGGCTCTCCGCCACCGCCACGCCTCCTCCTCTTCCACCGCCGCCGCTTCCACAGACGTCGATTGCGATGGTAGTGTAGGCACCCGGAGCGACGTGAAGCACCTCTTAACTGAGAAACCCTCCCACAATGCCTCACTTCGCCACCTTAACTA
>JBBUKS010507856.1:0-13709 GCA_038050645.1 Hedychium gardnerianum | reverse complement strand
CTTGTTGTAGCTAGATAGCTACTCTGCATCCTGACCACTCGGTCACTCAGAGTAGTGGTAGCTGGAGTGCGATCAGTACTTTGCATATGCATTTGATGTGTGCTGCATATGCATTCGATTTCTGTTACACTTGTATGTGCTGATTATGCATTTTGACGGACTTATATATATATGCTTCACCTATGTCTGAGATAGTACCATATGTTGGTGTTATGTCTTATACCTGGTTCTTGACTGTGTTAGAATGGTAGACTTGTGTCGTTATGTTGTATAGAGGTGTTGAACTATATTTCTGCAGTGTTGCTCTTATGTACGGTACATGATTATGTATAAATATGCTAGAGCACTTTCTACGAGACTGTATGTTTACTTTGACCCCTTACTGTTATTATTATGCACTATCTTTCTATACTCGCTGAGTATTCTTTTGTGCTCATCACCCCTACTTCTATCGTTGTTTTCCTTGTTAGCAGGATTAATTATGATCGTGTCGCTTGGTGGATATCTGCCTGTGATGTCCTTCTCACATCGAGCTCCGGACTTGTTTCCGTATTAAGTCGGTTTGTTTTAGCTTCCGTATATATTTAATTCATTGGTATTGTATTAATGGATTCATATCCGGATTTTGATTTTGTTTCTATTTGTGTACTTGATGTCGTAAGACGGGCCGACTCGCAACAATATATTTTTGGATTTCTAGTCTTGTAGACCATTGTTATTGTTTAGTTTTATCATTATTACACTGTGTGGTTGTGCAATACCCGAGTAGAGTATTTTACTCAGTTAATATTATACCGCGTGGATGTAATTATCCGAGTGGGGTATGTGTTTGTTGTATTATATTGTGTATATATATCAAGGATATTGTCCGCCGTATAAGGGAAGTGCTTTTCGATTTTCGTCGGATAAATATCTTTCCGGAATGTGACAAATAACCAAACATTAATTTGATCGTTAATCAATGACGAAATATTAATTTCATTATTAATTTAACAACCAAATTTAATTCGATCTCTAAATTAAATAAGAGAGGGACATATGAACGAATTAATGATCGAATTTTTTTTCAATCGTTAAATTAAATAAAAGAGGAAATTGGGTTTAGGGAATTAACCATCGAAATTTAATTCAGTTGTTAATTAATTATCTAATCAACTATCGATCGAGCTAATTAATGACCGAATTAAATTTTGGTTGCTAAATTAAATAAATGATGAGTTTAAACAAGTAGCTATTGAAAATTATTTCGATCGCTAATTAAATATTAATTTCATCGCTAATTTAACCACCAAAATTTAACAAATTTTAAGGAATTAACAATAAAAAATTAATTTAATTGGTTATTAATTAATGAAAAAATATTAATTCTGTCACTAATCTAACAATCAAATTTAATTAGATTGCTAAATTAAATGAGAGAGGAAACGGAACTTTAGGGAATTAGTGATTAAAAATTATTTCGACTAAATTAAATAAGAGAGGAACAGTGGGAGGAATTAGAGAGAGTAAAGGAATTTAGGAGATTGAGTTCCGGAATTAGTGATTAAAATTTAATTCGATGATGAAATTATTTAGTATTTTTATTGTATGGTTCTCTATTTCAAGGTAGTGGATGTGGAGATATGCTCTCTGGGTTATCTATGATAATGATTTAATATTTGTGTCGAAGTTATCACAATTGTGGTGCAGTGTTATCACTTATCACGTTAATCTTACTCTATTTTCCTCTAACTGGTTGAACATAATCTCTATATTTTTACTTTTCTATTTCCCTCTAAGTGGTTGAACCAATCCGTTGTAATAATATTTATATTTTCATTATTCTCAATTTTTATATCTATATTTTTTTTTTCTATTCGGGTAAGATTGAATATTTGATTAAAATTAAATTAAATCGAACAAATTAATTTTTTTCAAAATAATCAAATTGAATGAATTTTCCAATAAAAAATTTAAAAAATTAAATTAATAAAATATCGATTAATTCGATTAAAAATCGAATTAACTAAAATTTTCATATATTATGGGAGATTTATAAGTTAGGAATTTATAAATTCACTTATTTAAATATTTATCGATTAATTTTTTTATTTTAATTAATTCAATTTAATCGAATAAAAAATTTTAAAATTGAAACTAAATTAATTAAATCAAAATTTTAAATTCGATCAATCGATTTGTTCGATTTAATCTAACTTTCAATCTATTTGTTCTATATTAAGATAAATTTAAGGTGGAATAGAATCCTAGAAAGGAAAGGAGGAAAATAAAATTTTCATTTGATAAATTTATAATTTTTATACTTTAAAAATATATAATAACTAAGTAAGTTCTATATTTATCAACTCCTTGAATTTTTAAAATTGCTCATAAGAAACTGATACGATCCAGACTTATTCAAATAAACTTTTAAAATATTATTATTTAGAATATACTATTAAATTTATTATTAAGTTAAATAAAGTCATTAAATTTATTAATATTTATCTTTGAATAATTTATTAATAATTTTTATATTAATTTAATATTATTGTATGATTTATATATAGAGTCATTATGTCTAAAAAAGTAATAAAATGTTTTAATTAAATAATCAATTTACTTTAGTTACGGAGGTTAGAACCCGTCAGGTGATTATTATTGGAGGTCAATCCTCTTCTAAGTAATTATCCCATCCTTTTACATTCATCCTTTCTTCGATTTCCTTATTTGATTTCTATTAACTTGGCATTAGAATAAGATGAGTTTTATATTATGATAAATTAAAAATTCTACGAAGTTGAATTTTTTCGTTGGCAAAATAATTTATTTTTAAAATAGAAAGATATTTTTTCTTATATAATATATCAAATGATACGAAGGTAGAAATAACTTCTTAGATAGAAAAGCTCTATGATAATATAAATTATTTATATCATATTATGGATCTATAATATTATGAGTTTATAGATAATTTTTTCACTCGTTTCACACATCAAAAGTATGACAATATAGATGAGGAATTATTCAAAATTCAAGAGATCACAATGATAATATCATAATCACTTTGGTTGACTTTTTAACTAAATTCATTATTGATTCGAACAAAAATTATTAAATATTTTTATTAAACGATTTCATCTTAACATTCAAAATGAGATAAAAAAAAAGAAGGTATTATCCTTACATTGTAAAACTACATTATCCTTTGCATGATTATAAAAAAAAATTAATAAAAAAATACGAAGACATAATAAATGTCATCGAAATCATTAATTAATAAAAGATTCTAAGAAAAAAATGATATTAATTAAGAAGTGATCATCCCATTTTTTTACCTTCATTCTTTCTTCTTCTTTATGAGAAAGGACGTGGGCTCCTATTAGAAACTCATTGCATAAAATAAGTTTATAAATAGAAAATAAACTTTTAAGATTGCTAGAAACTCATTACATAGTGAAAATAATCCGTGAAGGAAATACATAAATTTGATATCAAAGTAACTGACAGAATAAACAAATATCTACAATTTTCCAAATTCTTAAATGTTTTTTTTTTAAATTAATTTCTTAATTTTTAAGAGCCACCTGTTAACATTGTTAATACTTTATATGATAAAGTTATCAATTTATTTTTTGTAATTATTTTTCTTACATGCTTTTGATATTTGATGTAAGAATTAACTACTGGATAAATACAAAAATGTAGGTTTACAAACTTTATTCATAATCAACAATAATTATCAATCAAACCTTGGCTCTTAAATAATTTAGGAAGGCATTTAAACAATTTGGAGAATTATATGAGCATTTCAATAGAAGTGCATAAACTATGTGAACGAAATTATATATAAAAAATAAATAAATAAATTGCTCAGAAAGACGTACAAACTCACAGAAAGATAAATTTTACGAAAATAATAATTATACAATCAGTCAGCAGGAAATGAAATGTAGCTTAGTTTTTCTGTAGCAATACAACAAAAGTGCAATATACTCGAGATAAAAATATTAGAAAGAAGAAGCAACGCAACGAAACACGCGAACACAAACATTTTCCTCCCTGAAGAAATACAAATGCGCAATCAGTTGGAAGATTGATCGTCTCATATGCATCTCATTTCTTTAGTACGCTGCATAGGAAAAGAACAAATTAGTTAGGCAATTCCAAGCACATGATTCTTAAGAAAGCTCATGATTATCATGAGATGAGAAAGGGCAAACCATGCAGGAGCTAAATCACAACTCCTGTTTCCTCGCATGTAACTGTGATTCTTAAGGCATCTATAGCAATTAATAGCAATAAAACTTTGGTTTCTCCCAACTCCAATCATGTCCCTAACCTACACTTTAGCGATACCAGCAACTTACAATGGCAGTGTTGATGCTTGTACTCTACTGCGCATGGGTGCATGCACTACCAATAACAAATTCCATAGGAGCATTTCGATGTCTGAATATTACAATTGCATAGGAATTGAAAAAAGTGGTAGAAATCCCAATTTAATAAGTTGTTAGAAAACAGAGTAATAGTCCACTAACACAGCAAGCTACTTTATCACTTGATCCCAATTTTGGGGAATCAGAGAGCTAATATTTAGAGACTAATAAAGCAACATAAGGTTTATGGGTTTGTTCCAACCAATTCACATGGCCGAATAGTCTACCAGTATTGCATATCACTAGAGGTTGGCACCAATACAGAACTTTTGATTTAATTATAGTATTCATGTCCAATTGTCTAATTACTTAGTTTGATCTTGTGAACCATGCTAAAAAATGTTGAGTGAATAAGGATCATTTATCAAAACGACAAATCTTCTTTTCCAAGGGATCATTTTATAAGTTCAAGTTATCCAGATGGTCAAATTTTAAATTCTAGTTTTCATACTTCGAGATATTGCACTTTCTATGTAAAATTGTACCTTTTTATCTTCTATTTAGACTGTAAAAGTTTGTGTCACTTTGGTTTGGCATTTAATTCCATTTCTGATAAAAAAAACACAATATGCACAACCATAGTATTGTTTGCATCAGTTAATTTATTTTTGAAACCAGATTCAAGATGGAAACTAAATCAGTCAACCGACCATAAATATGACTGTACAAACTGCAGCTTAGAAGTGGAACTTACTTGTACAGATACGCAGCAATACCAAGAATAATACACAGCAAGATTATATCAATGCAAAAGTTGCGACTGGATCTAAGCTGAAAAATGAAAAACCACAATTATTTGTTAGAAATTCTTAGCTATAGGTTGTCAAATAAAAATCTCTCATAAAGTATAGATAATGTTTACTCAAACTAGAATTAGAAGGAACCTGAGTAACAGTCTGCTTAAGCCTGACATTGGTATTCTTCAGGTCAGAAGTAGCCTTGTCCACCTAGAGTCCAATCTTAACAGTAAATCAACCAAAACCCAAATATCTCATTTTTTTAATGAAAAGGAAAAAATGCATTTGAAGAAAAAAAACAACCTTCGCATCAATTTCATCCATCAGAGGTACTTGCCTGTCCAATTCCTGTTCAATACATTAGAATCAGTATAATGCTTTTTTATTTTTGAATAGTCAGAATAAAAAACTCACTTCATTCATGTCGTGTGCCATGTTTTTCAGTGTATCCAGTCCTTCAGATATAACATCCAAACCTTGATCCTGAAAAATAGATCTCCCATCATCCCATGAATCTGAAGCAATAATTATTATAATAAAACCACCATTGATTAATAGAGAAAACTAGTAGTATAGTATGTAATCTCACCAAAACCATCTCGGTACCTGATAAATAATTAGCAAATACAACATAACTGAGGACCAAAATTAAAAAATAAAAAAAATCAAGATGCTCATCCAAGGGATTACAATAGAAATTCACATAATATGCTGAACTGGTTCAATATAGTACCAGTTGCTATTGGAAGTGCATGAAATTAATTTGGAAACAAAAGAAATTTATTTTTCTTGAAGAACACAGTTCATTTTACACAGATTCAAGGAAGTGATACAAAAAAATGCATGATAAACAGAGTAGAGTGTAATTCTCAATCTATAAGCATTGCAATAAAATGAAATGTACTAATAAGATAAAGTACTAATACTACACACAGGTAAGAAGACTCACCAAACAAGAAAAGAAGGAATGAAATGCCAAATAAAATAGCAAACCACATGCATTTCAGGACACCACGGCTTGTGTCCAATTTCTTATACTAAATGTTCAGTGGCTGAGAAGATATTTGGCTCATCAACAAGAAGTAATTGACCATGTCTGGACAAAAACACACATCTACCTTGTGTTCCTGATGATACACACTGATACACATATTCTTTATTGAGGAAATAAATCTCTGAACATCATAAAATGATCCAAAATATCCAGGATGGATAAAACATCTAAAGATGAAAGTTTGCAGTTTGAAGGAGAAGATGATGGCAGTTTGAAAAACAAGCAATCTAAGTTGCATATGATATCTATAGCCTGTTTTCTAGGTAAGAACACATGTTCGCCTAAGAAAACTTCTATATGAGTGACACAAACTAACCTATTTAATAAACTAAAGAAATTATTCATGGCAGAAAATAGTAGCACCAATAATCACGAGAATCAACCATCACTGGTAAAGCTTAGCAATTTGAACCACACAAAAAAGGACTAGATGTCAACTGCCACCCTTAACATTCACTTCCACATGCACACAAATATTTCCAAATAAAAAGGAAGAAGAGAAATGAAAGATGAATCACTTGTTTCATTTTGCGCATCTCATACTCTTGCCTATATTGGTTTGACTCTTCAGTCTGCTGAAAGTACTCACTGTCGAATCTTCCATCTGGATCAAATTAAATACATGATATAGTCATGATTAATTTTACAAGAAAAGTAGCAATGATAAATCTTGCTACAAGAACTATTCAAATAACATGCATTTCATTGTAAAAATAAAAGTAGTTGAAAGTATTTCCATCTCCAGAGGCATACAATCAAAGCAAGTAGAAAATAGAAATAATTAGCTCAATGACTGTGCTTATCTACTTCTCGGTTTGTCCCTTTTTTTTTGGCTAAATTCATTTGCTCTGGTTATAGCAAACATATTGAACTAATAAATTTCTTTTGTACTGGTGAATGAGAATACAACTTCTTTGGAGGACAATCATGCATGTGAGGATATATCAGTATATTTGGCAGTAGGTTAAGCTACAGGTTATTAATTTAACATGAGCTCAACAATACATCAAAATTTGATAGGAATATAATGTAGAACACTCTTTTTGTAATTTTTTGAATCCCTGAAACCTTATTAGAAGTATCATATAGACCATGTAGGTGCAGCCATCAATCAAAAGTGCATTTTCACAGAAATGGAGTTGCTGTGAATTTCTAGACCATTAAGATGTCCAGTAGAAAATGAAACATCTTGGAACATTGATAAACTAGCATGAACTACAGTAAACCTTCATGTTCTACCAAGTGGCATAAAACACCAAACCAGCAAATTTTATGAGATTTCTAGCCTAGTTCTCATACAATAAACACAAGTCAAACCAGAAAATATACCAAACACATCCTTATGAAATCCAATTACAGAACTATGTCAAAGTCATGGTAAACATGTCTGCAAAACTATCCAATTGAATGGAATGAATCCAAAGAAAATTACATCTCCCATTTCATAGGTTGTATTGAACAAGGTTTCATATACTAAAAGCAGAGAAGGCAATTTCATGTTAATTCTCTTAGCTGAATCAAAACCAAAAGTACAAAGTATGCGAGTTGAATTTTCATCAAGAAATCAATCAATCAATCATCTTGTCTATTTTGAATGAGAAAGGTTGGTTCCAATGAAAAACTCGTAAGCTAATCAGAAAAGATGTCCTACCCGAATTCCTGCCATGGGCATGGCAATTTAGAAATTCTACTTTCTTTCTTCAATGACCTCTACTAGCATCCAAAGAAAAAGGGTGTGCTTTCAAATCCACAAATCGGTATGAATTGGAAATGCATTATTGAGGTCACTCAGCAGTAAAGTAATACTTGTTATTTGGCTAACTTGAACGTCATGACAATCTCAGTATTGAACAGTGATTTCCACAGGCTTGAATTGGTTAAGACTAGAACCCAAAAAAGGTAGAACACTTTCCTTGATTGCATGAAGGAGCTCATAAATTATAAACTACCTCATTCTAGAAAATGCTTCTCTGAGTTGTATGACCTAGAAAAAAAGAAGCATAAATGCAAACACAAACAAATTTGAACTCTCCACTGATAATTTAGTATTAGAATGGTCGAATGGACATCCACAGTTTAGATCAGATCAACAATCTCTAAATTAACACCTTTCATCAGTTATTCTTATAACAATCTAATAAATGCACACAATGTTATCTTGATACCTGAAGTAGAGTCAAATCTAATGTCCGTGCGAGAACCTGAAGCTGTCCAGCCACCAGCTTTTGCACCATTTGTGCTCCCATCTGGAATTGACTGAATCCTGTCTGGTAAAGCTGATACCAAATCGCTCCGTGTAGCAATTTCTTCCTTTGAGAGCCCTTTTACCTGGACCAGAAAGTAGTAGAAACACCAAATTCAACACAAAAAAAAAGTCGTCTAATTCATGATTTATGTCCATACAGATTAATGGTTGTCCATAATAATTACAGTCATGAAAGACACAAATTTTGCCAAACTCTAAGAAAGGCCAACACAAATGTGTAAATAATGCATTGGTATTGTATGGAAAGACATGTTGTGATTAAAACATTGGGACATGTAGTTTAATCATTATTAACTGTAAAAATATGGTGATTTACCTTCTTGCAAGGAAAAATAAAAAAAGAAATAAGAAGTTCAATTATGGCCTCATCAAAAGTTCTATACAGGACATATGTCCATATCAAAATTTGGCATCTGATATTTACCACTTATGAGCCACATGCTTCTTCAGATCATTGGAATTTCTGAAAATAACTCTTTAGATAACACTCAGATGTGTGTGTGTCTCCAACACAATATGTATAAATTACATGGCTTGTTTATCAGCTTCAACACTAATATTTCATAGAACACAAAACACACAATGAATCTATATAAGTTTATATCAACAAGTAAATATTTCATAAAATAAGCCATAGAACATAAAACACACAGTGATTCTATATAAGTTTAGATCAACACATAATATCTCATAAAGGCATTGAACATAAATCACATCATCATTCATCAAGCCGTCTTTGCCCCAACTATTTAAGTTTGGCTACATGAATCTTATCCCTGCATTGAATTCTATGCAAGGTAATATCACTAACAATATTAAAATCTATCAAATCATATTTTATTACATTGATTAATATTTTCTTTAGTCTCCCTCTATTTTTTCAGAATAATAGAAATACATGGATTCGATGCAAGCAATTTCTCCGTACCTGATATTTGGATATATTCATGATAATAAGTATTTTCAGAAAAATATCAGTGAGACAAATTGTGAGACATTCATATAGTTAAATGTCTAAATTCCCTTATAGTGTCTCCATCGGCATAATCACACCTACTGGTTAAGAAAAATTGAGTCCCTAATTCACGTACTTTCAACTAAAGATACCACCATGTTATGCATAATGCATATAATCACAGCAATTAACCCAAAATACAATTTGACATCTAGATTCTTCCAGAAAAAGTAAAAATAGAAAATATGCATTCATACGTTTAGACAACCATTTAGATCCTTGTCACTCCATTACAAATTTTTGGCAAATTGTTTATGTAACTTGAACTCAGATACTGTTATGATTCTAGAGATTCAACATAGTTGTTTCTTGAAACTATTACATGTGATCGATTAAGTTGATGAAAAACTCATAGTGGAAATGTCAGGCGTACAAAACGAGCATGAAGTGATAGATGAAGAATATGAATATATCTAGTTCATCCAAACACATCTTGGAAAAAATAATTGGAAACATAATCCTGCAGTGAGGCAACCTCTTCCTGTGTAGTTTCACCAGGTCCATTTTCTACTGCATTTATCTTGACATGAACAAGAAGCTACTGCTCAGTGACAAAAGAGTTTGTTTTTTTTAACATGATTTCCATATATGAATATCTTAAATAACTCTATATTTTGAACAACAACAGAAAAGAACAGAGTTCCAATAAATATTAGTAATAAGATTATACAGATCTTACTTATTAGTGAAATCTACATAAGGCTACATGGAGATTTACTAACTGATTCTTATATGTGAACGGTCAAACATATCAACCAATATGCCAAACTCTCAACTCTATCTAATTATGCATGACATCTTCTTGTGATACGATAGAAATAACAAGATATGCCAAAGGTAAATAACTCCAAAAACAAAACAGAAATTGAAGGTGTCAGACCTTCTTCACGGCCAACCTCTGAAGCTTCGGGACCTCCTCCAGCAACCGCGCCTTTGTGCGGCGGATCTCCGCATTCAACGCCACAACTGCCGCCCGATTCGTCTCGTTGGACGCTGCTTCCGCTTTCTGCGCCACGCGACAGCCAGATCAACCGCTACGGAACAAACCCTAGCAAAATGCCAGAGAAGAAGAAGAAAAAGGAGGAAGGAACGGGAGATACCCGGAGGGCGGACTCGATGTCCGACTCGACGGACGCGTAAAGGCGGGCGAAGGCGTCGTCGCCGGAAACATTATCGGCGTTGAGCTTGTCGACATCGTACTTCTCGTACTTCTTGCAGATTACGTCGACTCGCGTAAGGATATCGATAATGCTCATCCTCGATCCCTGGTCGTCCTGCTTCTACTGCTTCTCTCCCCCTTCCCCGCCACCAAATCTAGCTGTTCTCCGACCCCAATGCCAGGAAATCGAGATGCGTTCGGGGTGGAGAACAAACAAAATCACGAGCAAATAAAATTAAAATAAATAATAATAATAATAATATACACTTGTAGAATTTTATGCAGAAAACCCACTTTCGAAAATTAATAAAAAGTGTACTTCCAACTCATAATTTTTTGAATTTTTCTGTATAATCAAGTTTCTGTCCTCTCTTATACATTAGTTATTATTCAGGCTAGTTAAATTAATCCTCGTGATTTATTTCTTCTATGTTGATCCTGGGATGAATTGACGGAAGCGCTAGGACGAACGTTTCGCCTTTGCTACGTTCAACATTGCTTTGCATTGGTCATCAATCTAATTAGACGATTCATAATTTTTTTTAAAAAAAACTAAGCTTCGTATTATTATAATAATAATAATAACTTTTTCTCTCTTATATATTTTATTTATTTCAAGGTACGAATTGAGGAGGAATTTTTTTTTTATATAAAAAATAATTCTTTTATGTAAAAAGGAGGAAAAGGAGGGGGGGATGAGAGGGTGAGGCGGTCACACAGGGTGACCCTACGTGAGTGCAGCCCTGTGTGCTGCTCATACATCGCCCCTCCCTTTCCCCGCACTCCTCTTAAGAAGTTCTCCATTTAAAACTGTAGTCTTGACTGATCCACCCATACCTTCATCCTCCGCCCCGTCTCCTCTGCCTTCACCGTTGCCACCTTACTCAACCCCTCTTCCCCTCTCTTGAATCCACCACGTACTCATTGGGAACACAATTGATCCGTGGATAGCCAAGAACCAGACAAGAAGATCAAATCATGCTAAATTATCTTTGATTCACTAAAAACAGTAGATTCTCACAATGTGTCAAGAATCACATTTACTAAATTTCCTAGATGGAAAGGGAGAGGAAAAAAACTTGGACTACTTACTTTTGATTTCTCGTAGAGATCAAATTAAAGAAGAAGTGAGTAGAACCTTTATAATCAGGGAGGATGACAGAGCTAATTATGGCGCCCAAGTTGGTGACCTTCACCAAGAAGTTGCCCTTCTTGAGCTCAAAGATGCTCTGTGCGAGTGACCGCGCAAGGCCGCCCTGCATGAGGGGGTTGTGTAGTATTACTGCGCAAGGAGGCCAAGCAATGCGATTGAGTGTGAACGAGGAAGGATTTCGCTTCCGCCCGATTTGGGTGGATAAAAGAACGTCTAAAAATCCGTTCGTGGACAGATTTGTAAATTCGTTTGTCTATTATTTCGTAACAAGTAAACATTGAAAAAATTAATAATCTATCATTTCTAACGAAATAAACAATGAAAAATTTTCCACACGAAAAACTTTCCTTAATTTTACGTAGAAAACGCCCCACTTTTGAAAATTAATAAAAAAGTGTGCTTCCAATCCCCTCAATTTCTTGAATTTTACTCTGTAGTCTTGTTTAACACTGCTCTATTCAACGCGTGTTGCGTTGGTTAACCATCCAATCGGACGGTCTATAATTTCTTACAGGAAAAACAAGCTCCATATCATCATAATAATAAAAATAAGACCTAACCACTCTGTAGTTGATGTCGTACTCGTCAGGGACACAGTCGATCCGCGAATAGCCAAGAACAAGAAAAGAAGATCTAACCACCTTAAATTATCTTTGACTCGCCAAAAGCATGAGCAAATTCTTACAATATACAATCAATCGTAGTCAAGAACCACATCAGCTAAATTTCCTGCATGAAAAGGGAGGAAAAAAAGCTTGGACTGATTGTTTCTGATTTCTCGCAGAGATCAAATCAAAGAAGAAATGGATAGAACCTTTGCAGGTGATGATGGCATTCATGGAGAAGTTGTCCTACTTGAGCTCATGGATGCCCGGTGTAAGAGGTTACGTAGGGCCGCCCTGCGCAAGTGGGCCTTGCAGTGCTGTTGCGAGAGGCAGCCGAGTAGTGTGAATGAGGAATGATTTCGCTTCCGTCCGATTTAGATGGATAAAAAAAGTCTAAAATCCCATTCACGGATGGATTTGTAAATCTACCCATCTATTTTTTCATAATGAGTAAATAACGAAAAGATTAATAATCTATCATTTCTAAAGAAATAAAACTCGAAAAGTTTTCCGCGCGATTTTTCCTTAATTTTATGCAGAAAACCCCTCATTTTCAAAATTTAATAAGAAAGTGTGCTTTCAACCCCCTCAATTTCCTAAATTTTCCTTCGTAGTCCTGTTCGATATTGCTCTATTCAACGCGTGTTGCGTTGGTCACCTATCCAATTGGACGGTCTATAATTTCTCATCAGAAAAGCTAGCTCCCCATAATAATAATAATAATAATAATAATAATAATAATTCTTTTTATAGACGAAGTAGAGAGAGGCATGCTCCATTTCTCCTTTGCTTGCTATGCTATTCTTCCTTCATCTATCTCTTTGCGGCTCTTCATTGTTCCATGGGGAGAGCTCTGTGCTACTCTTCAAGAACCATATCGGCCAAATTTCCTACATGGAAAGGGAGGAAAAAAAACTTGGATTGATTGTTTCTGATTTCTCGCAAAGATCAAATCAAAGAAGAAGTGAATAGTGTAAGTACCCCGAGGTAATTTTGATGTGATCAACCGAGTTAAATTAAGTCCTGTGTGGTTTGATCCTTATGTCTAAGTGTGTAGGAACTTAGGAACACAGGAAGTCGAGTGGAAGATGCAGCGGACGAGAAGGATGACACAAGAAGCTAGTCGACGGGCTTGGTGCATCCGACGGACGAGAAGCTGTGAAAGAGTACACCGGTGGATCGAGAAGGACGCAGTCCGAGGGACGCGAGGCCAAAAGGACGCAGTCCGAGAGACAAGAAGTCGGGGAGGAAGCCTACTCGAGGAGAAGGTCGAAGTTGGGTTCGGGTGAGCTCAACTTCGGA